>CBMN010038465.1:290-11463 GCA_000582825.1 Hordeum pubiflorum
ATTGCAATTATTGCATTGGTAAATACTCCCTCCATCACGGTTTAGAAGGCACTATTAAATTTACGTGCATTTCCACAATAGACAAGGTTTAGGGCGCATTGCATTTACTCATAGTAGCTAATTAGTACTCCGTTGTACTACTCCTATATGCATGTGTAGTGTGAATGCTATTTTTCAGCTCATCTCACAGCCAATCAATAACCACCTAGGTCCCAGAGAATTTCCAAGCACGCCTTCTAAACCGTGACGGAGGGAGTAATAGAATACTATATACTGCATTGAATATCGATCTTCCTTTATCATGTCACATGGGTGAATATCTGGTGCTACGGGCACAGGGGGAACTCATGGAGTATCCGAGTAACTAAATTGTAGAATGAATCTGAGATAGGAATATTTCTCACATATCTTCCAGAAGTTGAGCCATATAAATTAGCTCACCAATGCTATAATTTTGACGGTAGTTACTGAGAGAAGTAGAGTTTATTATTCTACCTCTGCCTCCGTTAGTTATTATTGCTTAAAAGTAGTTAGTTGTATATTGCCAAATCAGCATTTTTCTGAGAAAAGGTAAATCCCTGGATCAGTGTAGGGGTGGTAAGTGTCGACATATCTGCATCAGAGCAGCATATAAATCACAAGAACAGATATCGAAGAATGGCGATGGACAACAAAACTACCCGATGGACAACTAAACTACCACTTAGGGGTTAGGTGGTGCACAGTGATCACGGATACGGCTCAATTCCTACAGATGGACAGGAAACTCAGTACTACCAAAACAATCGCTTCCAGTTTGAGCGGATTGGGTCTTAGCCCTACCTACCTAAACAAACCCTAATGAAGGTCCAACTCCTAGAGGAAATTCACCAGTAGCACAACGCACTAGCTGACTGGCATGCAATATGAAACGACTTTGACACACATGCAATCGACGTACCTATCAAGCAGTTGCCAGCGGTTTCCAATTTGTGCATCCACATCATCAATCTCCTTTTCTAATTCCTGAAGCATAGCATCAACCTAAAACAGAGCAAAAAGTTTATGTCAACAACTAACCCATAAATTATTCAACAACAATGTATAGATAACCAACATCAATGGTAGCTCCACCAAAGAAATCTCTCCAACTAACAGACTTGGGGGATGGCGAATGTAGGCATAGATATAAGTCATAAAGCCCCATGGTGTAACTTTTTTAACAAGAGCAACCAGGACCCTTATATTTCTACTGCTGACATGCTATACTTCAATCGTTCTTTTTTTTAGGCTAAAGAGAGAATTTGCTGCATTAAGAAAGAATTGTCACAATCATTTTGACATAAAGAACAAAAGGAGGAGCTTGCGCCAGCGACCAAGCATAAGTGCTTAGAGCTAACTTGTGAGCAACTCAATCGTATACTTCAATGTATACTAACCCAATACCCTTGTAGTATAACTCTGTTGATGCTAGTTCAGCATTTTGTTCCAAATGAACACGTAAAATAAAGGTGGAAAGGTGGAAGTGCAATCAAGCATGTGTCAACAGTATACGCAGGCCAGGACCGAGTAAAAGTTGACTAATTAAGGATGCAGTTTATGATGAAGAGATCCATTCATACTGTCTAATTTAGGATACAGTTTATGATGAAGAGATCCATTTGTTCTGTTTATTATCACCAACTAACAACGGAATCAAACTAAACTAGGTCTAGTAGACTACTAGAGCGGAAACTGGTACCACGTACTGTCACCAGGTTACCGGAACAACTGGGTATAAGGCCGAATACAAGGCCAGTTAACCCATATACTCACTCCAAAGTAGAAACTCATGGGTAACGGTTACCTTGGCTACCTCTGTGCACTAATATAAGACGTTTTTGCAGTTCAATTTGAACTGCAAAAACATCCTACATTAGTTTACAGAGGGAGTATCACATAACTTGCCAACAGCAGGCAATCAAACAATACTTATTTCTACAAGTGTTGAGAAAAGCATTTAAGATGTTACCATACCCTAAGAAGAAACCCATGAGTAGCGGTTACCTTGTACTCCCTCCGTCCCAAAATAAGTGTCGCAAATTTAGAAATTTAGTACTAAGGTAGCGACACTTATTTTGGGACGGAGGGAGTATAACATAACTTGCCAACAGCAGGCAAACAAACAAGACTAATTTCTACAACTGTTGAGAAAAGTATTTAAGATGTTACCATACCCTAAGAACGAAGGAAAAGAAGTAAATCATTATCTGACAAAATTGTGCCCAAGTAATTTAACCGTTTCTGCTTCTCAAGCTAGTCATCGGTAGCTAACAGGAGTCAGGGAAAAAGCGATTACCTTAAACAGCGAACCAGAGCAAATATATACTGTACCAATAGAACCAGAATGTTACGAGCTTTGACTTTTCAAGCATGAAAGAAATACATACCTTGTCAATCAGCGCTGACGAGACCTTTTCCTCTGAAGCAACCTCGGTGGTGTCGTCTGACTCCCCTCTAACAGCCATATATGCCTTCTTAGCTTCTTCTGCCCCCTCTGTGTCTTCTCTTTCAAGCATGGAGTTATATAGTTTTATCTGCATTCCTCAACAATTAAGTCCTACTGAGCCTCCACAGTAAAACAGTACATACATGCAACAAACAAAAAAATGCTGTATCATACCTCCTTGTTGACAAGGCTCAGGAACTCTTGACGCTCCTTGCTAACAGACTGCAATGTAAGTAAATATGGCACTATCACTAAGAGTCTACAAAGTACTGACAGAAATACAGATTGACTAGGATCATACCGATGCAGATGCCAGCACAGCCAATGCTCGACTGATATTACAGAGCTGTTCCTTGTCATGTCGTTTTGCTTCTGTCAGTTCTTCTTCCCTAGCAGTAGGCTCAGTCATTTCCTTTAAAGCCAAATCTTCTTCAGCAGCCTCCTGTTCTGTGAGATTTGCCTTTTCTTCCTTCTTTTGTTTTGTTTTCTCTTCTTTCTCTTTCTTCTTCTCTTCCTCCTGAATATTTTCATACAAAGCATTAAAACAACTGACATTACGCTAAAGTTAAAATAAACAGGTAATAGCTAAGTGTTAGCAGCAATACAGCACTATGCCGAAAATAATATACTTGGGTAAGAGTGTTATTCTAAAACAATTATGTAACAGTTCAATGTTAGCAGCACCATGCAGGCTTCCCCACCGCTGTATTACGCAAAGCTGGTCGAGCGGTGCTTTCACGGCTTTGGTGCCCACCCTTTCTCAATTCACATAGTTGCCCATGCATATTTTTTAATGCTTTAAATTGCTCCATTGCTTGAAAACAGGTCATTTGGCTACACTGTCTAAGAAACTAGTGATGATTGTTAAATGAGCATAGTTATAGACTAATCAGCAGAAATTAAGTGATTCTCTTTAAATCAGTAGAATTTGAATCATCGCAATCTTACACACCCAACGTTAGATCAGCATATAAACAGGTTCTCAGAACCTTCGATGCATCTTAGACATTCTCACACACAGCCACAGCTCTTACTGCTAGTTTGCCAAATGACCCTACAGCTCCATAACAGCTTTTCCAGCAGAGCCAAACCACAGCTGCTTTTAGACAAGCCCCCAATCGAACAGGACACACCTGTTCTCATAAGGTGTGTATCTAGAAGTTGTTCATATGATATGATATGTTGACACTACACTACATGGCCTTAAGTACCAAATAAAGGCATATCAAGAGTTCAGACCAAATTTTACTTCCACAGTGACATTTTAGTTATATGCCCTTTCTACTAGACATATTCTAGTTTTACCATGGAATAGCACAAACCATGTATAGCTTCTTAAATCTTAATACATATACTGCATACAAGGAGGACATGAATAGGCAAGACTCTTGAGGTTCAATTACGAGAAGAAGGGCATGACAGGATATTAGACACATTCCAAAATCTGAGGCAGTGCAGGGTACAATGTTACCATGGGGTGTCAGAACAAAAAGTACATCAGATAAATGAGTGTCTGAATTAACAAGAGATAAATAAGCTAATAAAATAAGGAAACAGTACGTGACCGCTCTGCTACAAATACAAATATGAAGGCCGGGTTCAAAGAGAGCCTTCATGTGTTAGCTTATCACACGTACTACCAGTGTGGGTTTCATACTTATGCCAAGTATCATGGTTGCATTGACAAACGATGTAAAGTAGTACGCAATTTTTTAGTATGGATAACCTATATATAAAAAAAAATACAATCTATGTGTTACACACCTTGATAAGTTCTTCCTGCATCTCAAGGAATTCCAGTTTTCTCCTCCTCTCAGAAACTGAATCTTCAGATGGCAATACTGTCCCAATTGTATCCACAACTTCATCTGGCAAAGAAGACAATGTTGCTACAACAGCATCCTCGGGTTTCATTCTCCCAGCCAGGGTAAAAGCTCTGACGGCATTAGCAAAGATGAATAAGGACGCAAGTCCTAACAGAGCTGTTCTAGCCACTAGCCAATGGGAAATACATAATCAAATTTACCTTGAAAGTATGAGAAGAGAAGATGGCACAGCATGATTAAGTGATAGATCCAACCAGTCTCGTAGCTGGGCAGAAAATAAAATTGCAAGGAATTACTACCAAAGTTTAGTATCCATTTACAAGGTAGCAGTTTAAAAGATTGAACACAAAGAAGTTGTGGTGAAAGGCAGTGCAATCCAACTTCAGATATGCTTAATTCTAAGTGGAAGCTGAGGCAATGGATGTTGTTTTCCTTCAACAGTGCATCCGGATAAACTAATATAATGGGAGCAAGAAAAACTGAAAACTAATAAATAAACTATAATACACCAAGAACATGGTAACTACTAGGATATAGGTAATCATGGAACTGAATAGCACATTGTTGTACAGCCCGAAAAAGCTACAAAACAAACAGGTATTCTTTTGAAATTGTGAGTATCGCAGGAATGATGCTAGCAAACCTGTTTACGCATTTCTTCTGTTGACCGCAGACCAAGGTGACCGCGATCACGGCAGGCTTGCCGGAGCTCCTCTTCAGAAAGAGAATCAACACCCTCAGCTTGAATCATTTTATCATCATTCTTAATGCTGCATACGTAAGAGTATCATTAGCAAGAAATGAACAGATATTTTACATTTTTACACCACAATTCCAAACATAAATGCCAGACTGCATTGAAATAAATGTCAAAAAACAGCAAGACAAAGGGCAAATCCAGTAAATGATGAGTCATCAGGACCGTCTTATAATTACAGCAAATAAACATATATGCTGAACGTTATGTACAGTTTGAGTCAAAGAACATGTTAGATCTATTCAAATGCAGTCTCAATTGTAGATAAATTTGACATGGTCTCTGATGTCTACTAAGCTTCCACGTCCAGCAAACTACTATGTGTTTTCTCTTCGTGAATGAATTAACATAAAGTGCTGCACAATATCCGCTGAATAACTTCATTTATTTTACTAGGAGAAGTCATATACATAATTTACCCTTTCTGTGCTCAGGTCATAATACATACTGTTATGTATTACAAGATTAGATCACCCACTTGAAATTCTAATCTGAATGATTGTCTGGTAAGCTCTGAAAATGATAACAGAACCTAATGTCTCCATCATGAGCTTATCGCCAAAATTGGTGATTCCAGCTCTATATACGCATAACACAAAATAGTGCTTAAGGGTAACAGATCCAAGCTAACTAACACTACAGTTATAAGTTTCATATTTGCATACATGTTCACTTCTACTTCACAAATTGGAGAGTGTATCTTTTACTTTTCTCTATAAATACTTACTCTCGTAGTTTTTTGCGAAGCATGAACCTCAAGTAATGATCTGTGCCAAAAGGTCGAATACCCATATATTTGCACATGTTTACCAAGCGTGCTCTGCAGAAAAACATTGGTCAGCTCTGGTACAATTTTGATCATGAACTTACAAAGGTGTACAAAACTGAAATAATGGGTAACCTGCTCATGTTATCCAAGGTCAATTCATCATTAAAAAGCTTCGCGAAGCTCAAGATTTCATCATTGGATACACGTTCACCTTTCCTAACCTGATTGCAGTTTAATTTAATGTAAATTATCCAAAAAATATAAGGATATTCATAATATACATTTAAAAGGAATTGACACTCTGAATTACAGAAGAGCTGGTAGTGATACCTTGTTTAAAAATTCATCCAGATCTTCAGCTGTCTGTTTTGTTTCTCCACTACGTGATGTTTGAACTTCCTTTGCCATTTCTTTTGCAGTATCTTGTAGAAACTTTGCATACTCCATCCTTGCTTTCAGTTTCCTTTTCAAGGCTTCCTGCACATAAAAGTGGGCTACATTCGTGAGACAATCAATATGCAAAAGTAGTTATGTAGGTAGTTCCTATACAAATGGAACTAAGAGGACGATTCAAATATGATACACTAAATCTGCCGTATCAGAAGAAATGGAATACAACAGGGTAAACAAGCCATGGAATCATAATGATACTGCACTGCACATCTACTGGCGAGAGAACAGGGCAAAGAACTAGTGTGTCATAGGTTCTGACATACATACACTATTAGTAGCATGACAGCATGAGAAAATATTAATGAACAGTATAATCACACTAAGACATTTAGTAATTCAAGTGGTTACGTCACAAACCTCTTCTTTCATCTTGTCTTGGAAAGTTGATGGCAGCATATTTGGAAACAACTTAAGAAACACTGGTAGTAGGAATTCCATGAATGGGACAACAATGAACACAGCAACAGGTACCAGCCTGAAGATATCTGCTGTCGTACGGGTGAGCTGTTGCCTCTCTCTTCTTGAGAGGCTCTTTCCACCAGCAAGTTTCACCAGCAATCTTGATGAAATCCTAACATCTGCCCAGAGTAGCTTTGTTCCTAGCCAGTAATGCTGCAGTGTGGAAATAAATTCATCTTTCCCATGCTTCAGTTTTGCAGCCCAATCAGCTCTGCACAAACAAACAAAACAAGGTAAATTCATATGTTAAAGAGTACAGGAAATGGCGCAGCAAAGAAATATCTTGTCTTAAGATATAGATTTGAGACAAATACAAAGAATTTAGACCTGCTCATTGAAGCAACAGCTCGAAGAGCCGGACCAATACCCAGAAGCCTTGCCCAGAACTTCTTTACGATTGACTGGTCAGCCTTTAGCGAATCTTGCACCTGCTTAGCTTTGGCTTTAGCTTTTGCCGTGCTTAGCCCTTCCACAGCCTGATCACATTCTTCTGGGGATGCCTCTTTTTTCCTTTTATTCTGGTTTTGATCATCACCCTGTTCTTCAATATCCAATTTAGGTTGCCCAGCAGTTGCAGTTGATGCTTTGCGAACTGACTGCAACAAACCTCTAGCTCCCATAGGCAATGTGAATTCATTCCTTCCAATTCCATAACCATAGTGAGAAATCACGTGAGCTGGACGTCGCAGAAGCCTGTTATCAGGACCTAGCAGACCCCCCTTTGTCAAATTGACACTATATTGCTCCTTCTCCTCCTCAGACTTCGAGTCCCCTAAGCTTTGCTCAAGAAATTGTTGTGCTATTCTTGGCTCAGGCTTGAAACCAAATGTTCCATGGCGGAATGAAGAAGAGGAAGCCGAGAGGATAGGTGTGTTAACATGATCCAAGAGATACTTTCTTCTCCTAATGATCGCCCTTGACGCCATGCTTGGTTGCTACTCACCTTCCCAATGTGGAGGCCAAGGTCATGTCTTTTCAGATAGAGCCCTGAAGTGATCCGATTTGACCATAAGCAGAAATGCACATTGACAAATAAAGGGGGTTAGTAAGAAGACATAACAAAGAAACAATGTATGTAGAGAAAATAATATTCAACAACCACAATATCGAAACACATCACAGAACCACAGGCACTATTTCATTTCAAGGCATCTTAGATAGTTGCTCTGACCTAACCAAAAAATAGTCAGTTCTCCAGAATTTCCTCAAATCTGATGTTCGAGACATTCCAGTACAGTGAGCAATACATAGAGTCCTAAATGAATAGCAAATAACAGTAATAGTGTGGTCATCCAAAGTGAGTATGGCCGAGCTGTAAGAGAATCAACTCAGATCCAAGTGTCCAAGCAAGCTTAGCATTAGTCCAATGAATAATCAGCAGAACAAATAAGTCTAGCAAGTTTGTTAGCTGCAAAAGGTCCGTAAATCTAAAGCAGCGAGAGTTTACTTCAACAAATTTGCTATCAGCAGCAGTTCACTTAAAGCAACAGGCTCAGCAGTATAATAGCAACAGGTGGAGTCCACACAAAAAAAACTGAAACACATGCACAGTTGCTGTTCATGTTAGGTTTAGGTTCAATGAATTAATAATGGTAGAATATGATGTGGTGTGTAAATTGAGTAGTTGTGGCTTGCAACGCCAAAACCTATGGTTGTACCCAACTACAGGAAGGGTCATGGTAACTAGTTCCTCAACAGAGCTATGAAGGTTGTCCTGAGGCAATAATCAATTGAGGAAAAGGTGACAATCTAAGAAATGGGCAATTTGTATCATTGCCTAATTGGAGTGGCTACCAAGCGTAGGTTTGGAATCCTACATGTCTCTCCGAACTATTGCACCATAGGTGAATGGGTAGTCCTGCCCCTTCTACAGATCATGGCCATGTAAGCACGTATATTTGCCACGACACACTGCAGCCTGTACTATCAACATTTTGGGTCCAGCCAAAGTCATCCATCTATATAAAATTAAGGCATATGAACCACAAGTAAATGATGATGATGCCACTTAAATGGTTGAATTCATGGAAGTGAACCAAGCCCATGACATGACGAGGCTGCCATATCATAATGATGCTCCTCTAGTGCCATGTGATCATTGACCATTTGAACCTACACCTAATGCTCCGCAACAGATGCTGTGCTAACATGTACCCAATCATCATATTGCGAAGTTAAATAGCAACAGGAAACACCAATATTTAATGTAAACATCATTTGCACCTCACAATAGTTTGGCAAGAAAGATGTGGACTCAGAGCATTTATTCCAACAGTGCAAAGACCAAGTAATTTACAGCTAATAAGTGCATCGAATGGATCATCGTCACACTGCTATATCAAATTCAACATGGCATCAAATATTTCAACCAACAAAACCAATCTTAGGCCAATTACAGCTAGTAAGGTGCATGAAAAACAGCATTCCACATTTCCCATACCAACAAAATGACCATAGGCCAACAACTAAGGAGGTGCATTGGGTTTACCATAGCATCATACATAACGTACAACTTAATTTACCAACAGAAGACATCATCCTAGGCCATTATTAACAAGCAAAGAGGTGCATCCGTGTTAACATCGATAAAAAAACTCACATAGCATCATTTTCAACGTGGCCTAAGCATAAATAAATCACACAAGCAGTCCAAAACAGAAGCCGTCACGAGAAAATAATCATGGGCAAGCCGAGCAAGCAAGCAAACCCAGCATCATAGTAAGAACTAGGCATCTGTAAGAATCACACCCGCACGAGCAAGTTCACGAACATCGCCAAAACCCTACACCTCCAACTGTCCGCGTCGCAGATTTTACCCTCGCAAGCATGGGTACGAGCACGGCCCGAACCCTAGCCTCTAAACCCCCACAAATCAGCGGTCGAAGTAACCGTAGCATCTCAGATTGGTCGCACAAATTTTAAGAAAACCAAGGCGAAACGCGACCATAAACGGAACCATGGAGAGGGTGATGGAAGGGGAAGGAAGGGGCGGGGTGGGGGCGGGGAGGAGGACCTTTACCTCCACGGACAAAGAGGAGCTCCGGATCGCCTTCCGCCGGTGCTACAGTCCCTACCTGCGCCTGCGTCCTTGGGGAGCGGAGGGGAAGGGAGGAAAGGGGCCGGGAGCTCGCACGAAAGAGATGTGAGAGACAGCGGCGGCGGAAATGAGAGTGTGGAATCGATCGGGGGAATGCGCTGTGCCCTGTGCAGGCCTGGTTGCATCGTGCGGGCCAGACTGGGTGGAAACGAGCGGCTTGTCCTGGGCCTGGCCCAAGTAGCAGTGCAATACAAAACAGGATCGCTCTAAATCAAGCTGAATGATCACCGATAATGTGCTCCTTGCCTATGAGATTACTCACCTGATGCACAAGAGAAAGGGAGGCAGGCAAGGGCTTGTTGCAGTTAAGCTTGACATGAGCAAGGCGTATGATCGAGTTGAGTGGGATTTCTTAGAGAAGATGATGCGTAAAATGGGCTTCACTGCCGGCTGGGTGAGTTTGATCATGAAGTGTGTTCGATCTGTTTCCTACCGAATCAGGTTTAACCGAACACTGACTGAGTCCTTCCCTAGAGAGGTTTGCGGCAAGGTGACCCACTATCGCCGTATTTGTTCATCCTATGTGCGGAAGCCTTCTCCATCTTGCTGCAACGCGCTAAGCTTGATCATTCCATTGAGGGGGTTCAGATCTGTCCAGGGGCTCCTAGCATCAACCATCTCTTTTTCGCGGACGATTCCTTGATTGTCATGAAGGCTACTAGGGAAAGTGCAACTCGCCTGCAAGAGATCTTGGAGGTGTATGAAAACAGTCCGGCCAGAAAATCAATAGAGACAAGTCCTCCGCTTTCTTCAGCAAGAAAACGGGCAACCAAAACAAGCAGCGGGTTCTGCAGGTCCTTGGTATTCTTACTGAATCACAAAATGAGCGGTACCTTGGTTTGCCGGTACACCTAGGAGCAGCAAAAAGTAAGGAGTTCGAGTACATCAATGAAAGCATTTGGAGGAGAATCCAGGGTTGGATTGAGAAACTTCTGTCCAAGTTTGGGAAAGAGACTTTGATTAAAGCCGTGGCGCAGGCCATCCCAACCTATGAAATGTCTTGTTTTGACCTAACCAAGAGCTTGTGTCAAGAAATCAGCTCCATGATTTGCCGTTACTGGTGGAATCAGCAAGGCGGGCAACACAAGTGTCACTGGATCGGGTGGGAAAAACTCACGAAGGCGAAGAAGGACGATGGGCTGGGTTTCCGTGATCTTCATATATTTAACATGGCCATGCTCGCACGTCAAAGCTGGAGGCTGATCCAAAACCCCGAATCGCTATGCGCGGTGGTGCTGAAGGCGAAGTACCACCCTGATTGCTCAATCCTAGAAGCTGTTGAGCATAGGGATATGTCCTACACCTGGCGCATCATTCTCCGAGGCCGCGACCTCCTTAAGGAGGG
>CBMN010038474.1:0-11778 GCA_000582825.1 Hordeum pubiflorum
AAATACTTATCTCTATTGTGCTACATCTCCTCTCTTCTTCGGGAAAAATCCCAACACAGTTTACAAGTAACAACGGTCGGCATCAATGAAGACAGGCGCGGCGTGGCACGCGTCGTCTGACCGCGGATCATGGTGGCAGCCTACAGCGAGCGGTTGAGATGGTCGCCGGCGCCGGAGGACGCGGCGGACGGACGGCGGGGCCAGGGCGCGAGATCCCGGCCTGGGCGGCACCTGCCGGACGGATGGAAGCAGCGCGGTGGCGGCGCGGGGTGGTCAGGGACGTCGGATGTCCACTGGGGTAATGAGGGTCTCATTGCTTTTGTTTTATAGATCTAGGGGTGTGTGTGCTATTTTTTTACTCAGTCAATTTCTTACAATCTGGCCCCACTTGTCAGAAAGTGATCAAACGAGCGAAATCACCCGACCAGTGCTTTTTGCAAAAGGATTGGTGATAACACGGTGATTTTTGCAAAGGATTAACGACTTTGTGGTTTTCTGCAAACCTAGCCGCAAATGTGGTAGTTTTGTGCAATTGACTCTCGCCGGAGAGACTCCTTGTCAACTGAGTTCTCAACAGTATGCATGGTTCTACCTATACTCAAGTTTTCTTTTCAAAATCAAAATTCTAGAAGGGGAACTATAGAAGTTGGACTAATTCAAATACAGATTTTCTTCGCGAAGTGATAGATAAAATAAAATATATACATTGGCTAAAATATATACCTTAGAATTTAAGACCTCACTCTTCTTAGTAAATACTCCCTCCATTCCTTTATATAAGGTGTATTTGTTTTTTGATTAAAAAAATCCACAATGTAAGGTGCATTTGCTCTAATTCCTCGTAATTCCGGTCTTGGCCCTCTAGAAAAAGAAAAGTATATCTCCCCTGACTGCATATATCTCTCCTTGTAGAGAAAAAAGAAAATTATATATATCCCGATTGTGTGTATCTCTTTCTTTCCTAGCCTAAATGATTTACTTGTCATCAATCAACGCATTAGATAAAGGTATTTTCATCCTAAATTGTTTGTAATTATGTGTCTTGATCACCGTGCCGAAAATAATACACCTTACATAAAGGAATGGAGTGAGTAATGTTTCATATACACTGAAGACTGTGTGTGTGGGGGGGGGGCATTGAAAACCAGAAGATTCACACTCTTGGATGGTCTGATGAAATTTAAAGAAAAAATTCTTTTTCTTTAGATATTTCTCTATCAAGAACAACTCTAATCTTCGCTTCTAGGAGAATTTGTGGTTAGGTAATGCCACTCTTCTAGAATAATATCTGCCTTATAACATCTTTGTGAAAGAAAAAAGTGATACAACTACACAACTATGTGGCTTGTCCACGGCTAATGTGATGTTTGGGCATGATTTGGTTGGGCCTCGACTTGCAACCTGTAATGCCATGTTTGAGCACTAGATTGTCCAATTATCTCAAGGTTACAAATGAATTTAGGTGGAACCTACACCGGAATGAAAGCTTTTGAAATTGACTCCATGTACCGAGCGCTCGTCCACTCGGATGCTCGAGTTACAAGCAATAAACAAATTTGATAAATGAAGCTATCCTGAAAATTAAAAAATCAAATTGTTCTACCTCTGCAACGGACTGATCCTAACGATGAACAATCCCGCAAAGTGTAGCCTGTTTTTCTAAAATACCCACTAATGTGCGTACTATACATCAAAGAGAGAAAAGGTGGAAGCACCCAAAATCCACGTACAACGTTTATGTTACAATGCCTACGTCATCTCCACCGTCCCGCAACACACGCGGCCCGGACTACTCCCTATTGACCCACTGACATGAAAGTAAGAGATGTTGTTTCTCAACGTTCAAACATCATGTCTCTCGATGAAAGTTTGTGTATACTATATGGTCAATCATTCAGGTGGCTTCTAACTTGTACCCGCTTTCTATGTCATCAAGTCTAGCACTCCCTCTGGTCTGGTCTCAAAAGGGAGGCATATAACTTTTCGCTCAAGTCAAACGCTGCAAAGTTTGATCAAGTTTACAGAAAAAACTACCAACGACAACAATACTAAATAGAAAATAGATATAATATTAAATATATTTTAATATGGATTTAATCATACTAATTTTGTATTGAAAGAAAAGCAGTTCTGTATCTACCTTAGAGCAACTCCAACCGGACGAACCATTTCGTCCGCGCGTGTCCGTTTGGGTCGTCGCGGACACAAAAGTCGGCTCAACGCGTCGACCCAAACGGACACGCGTCCGTTTTTCGTCCGCTCGCGACCCATTCCAGGCCCAAATTTGGACGGCATTTGCGTCGGCGCGGACACAAAGCGGACACGCGCCTCGCCCGCGTGCTCCTTGCCCTGGCCCGCCTTGCCTTCTGATCCCCTTTCCCCACCCGTCGCCCGCAACTACACAAACTCTAGGCCGGCGCCCCCATTTTTTCCGGCCACCATTGCTCTCCAGCCCCCTCCCTCTTCATCCCAGCAGCACATCCGGCGGGGTGCCTCCCTAGTCCCGGTGCGGGAGACCTAGTGGTAGATCTGCGGTGGCGATGACGAGATTTGGCGCATCCTGCCGGCGGGATTTGACCAATCCGGCCGCCGGCTGACTGCGCTTGCCATGGACTGGCCTGGTGTCGATCCACCCGGCCTGGGCAATGTGTCGGTGCCGCATGCAGGTGCTCAATCCGCCTCTAGCCGCTCGGGTCTGTACCGTCGCCGGTGCGTCGGCAAAGCCACGGCCTGCCGTCGCCCTGGGTCGGCGCTGGCCCAGAAGCTTGCCGGCTCACCATTGTCGTTCATAAAGTGTGATGACTGCCTGATGCAGGTCGTCCGGCGCGTTTCCTGGACGCCGGAACATCCCGGTTGGGTGTTCATCAAGTGCACAAACGACGGGGTATGATTTTCGTTCAGTCTTTTTGCTCTTTGATTTGATGCAATTTCGGTAGCCTATTCGCTCAATTTTGTGTGTAGGAAGGTTGCTATTGGAAAGAAGAATACACCGATCTATTGATCTCACGAAATTTGCTAGATGTTCGTGCACTTCTAGCTATTGAAGCTATAGATGAGACTAAAGAAGAGACCAAAGGAGAAGCAACGTCTAATCTTTAGAATTGAAGAAGAAAGACGTTGTTAAGGTCAAGAATCCACAGATCAACAACGAAGATATACAGAAGATCTTAGTCCAACTAGTAGCAGCAGTTATGGAAGTTGGATATCTTCTAAAATGTCTAATTGTGGTTTTTGTTTTCTTTGGTCTTGTACTCGTAGTGAAGAATTGGTAAAAAAATGTATATGTTGAAATGCATTTGATGAAATAAAAATAAAGTTCAAATAAAAAAATGTGTGATATGGATGCCGGCCTGCCCCACGGACGAAAAATGGGTCGGCGCGTTGGGCGCACGGCCGACTCATTTGTAAAAGGGGACGGACGAGCCGACCCAAACGGACAAAAGTCGGACAAAACGCGCGTCAGTTTGGATCGGCCGGTTGGAGTTGCTCTTATCACACTTTTTTGTTAAAAGTTCGTGAATGAAATAAGTGAGATTCAACCTTTTATCGTTTTAATGGAACCGAACATGAAAACATGAGAGCACGGGTATCGATCAGATGGGCTACTTGTTTCTATATTACTATTAAGCAAGAGAACTGAGAAGATAGGAACAATAATAATTCATATGGGAAGCGAAAGGTCACGTGAGTGACCACCGGGGAGACCACTATATAGATATGGAGAGCGAGCTCTAGCCTTCTCGCCTTTCTCTGTGTTCCATGCTCTTAAGCTATAAGCTGCTCCCACCCACAAATCTCTCTCTGCTGTCTCTCTAGCTATCTCTCTCCCCTCGCTTCTATTGGGAGATTGTGCTGCGGTGTGTGTGGCAGATAGAATAGCGAGAGAGGTCGGAGATGATGTCGAGGGAGCGCAAGAAAGCGGCAGCTCTACAGGAGAAGCTGCAACTCCTTCGCTCTCTCACCCACTCCCATGCCGTAATTGATCCATCCCCTCCCTTTAGTTTCTCCATCTCCGTTCCAGTTGCGCAATCTCCATATATATATGCCTTTTTCGCCTACTAGCTAGTTGTGCGATCTTCGCCATGCCTGCTAGCTCTTTCTTTCTGTCTTTCTGGGCGACTTCATTAAATATAATGGATGTAATGCATGGCTGCAGCTGAGCAACACGTCCATAATCATGGACGCCTCCAAGTACATCAAGGAGCTGAAGCAGAAGGTGGTGATGCTGAATCAGGAGATTACTTGCGCGGCCCAAGATTCGCGCAGCAGACAGAGCTCCTACCCGACGGTACGCATCACAGACACGCAAACTAAATAAAGCCATACACATATATAGATATATATGCATGCTTGATTTGTTTCATTTCATACATGTATACTTCACTAGCTAGTAAAAGACTAGTGGCTTTTTCTTCTTTTCCTTTTCACATGCTAACACGAGGCAAGGCAGGGAGATTTGGATTGAAACAGTACATGCATACATATGTAGGACCACTCCTACACACATGCATAAAGCTTCCAAAACCCTCCCTGCATTTATCAGTTGCTTAATCGATCTGGTATACGGATGCGCGCAGGTGAACGTTGAAACCCTAGGACACGGGTCGTTCCTCGTCAATGTGTTGTCAGACAAGAGCTGCCCGGGGCTTCTCGTTTCCATCCTCGAGGCCTTCAACGAGCTGGGCCTCAGCGTCCTCCAAGCCACGGCCACTTGCGCCGATACTTTCCGCCTAGAAGCCATAGGAGGGGAGGTACAAGCTAATACTTACGTACTACTGACCAACAGAAGAAAACAAATTAGCTACTGTGATAAGCCATCTGATGATTTCCACTCTATGCAAACGTGCAGAACCTGGTGGAGAACGTGGATGAGCACGTCGTGAAGCAGGCCGTGCTGCGAGCCTGCTCCTCGCAGAGCGGCGGCGGCAACAAGCAAACATAGCGCAAGCTAGCAGATCCTCGCCCTCGACCGTCAAGCATCTCAATAACATATAATATTAGTTATTAATCTGTTCTATTAATTCTCTCTCTCTCTCTCTCCCTCTCTCTCTCTCTCTCTCTCTACCATTCCTTCCTTATTCGTCACCGGTGATCGATGAATGATGAAATGCCTATTCTCGGTCAAGTAATGTTGTTAGACGTCAGGAATAGGATGCATGGCGGGCCACAATATGACCACGCATGCATGAAAGCATGATTAAGGCCTTGATCATGTAACATGCATGTGATGTGAGGTCTGAAAGCTAAGAGCTAAACGGAGCCTTGTGTCGTACGTATCATATATGTATCCTTTCTCAAAAAAATGCAGGATGTACATGTCCACCTAGCTTGTCTCACCTCCATGATCCTGATGAGATCGCATGCATGCACGAGCACAACAGTTGTTGCGTGGATGATAAAGCTCTACCTAGCTAGGCTCCGAATCTAATCTGTAGTGACTGAAAGCAGACGAACATGGAGCCCAATGGCTTCACAAGTAGTACTAGTAGAATACTAAGCAACAGTAGCTTAGTCTGCAACCCTCAAGATAGTTTGAATAAAAGAGGAAGGGCATAAGGCCAGGTTCCAAAAACCGAGGAAAGCAGCGAATGAGAGAAGGCTTGTGACGGGCCCGTGCATGCATATACATGCTGATTGATTGATTTAACCCGCCGTCACCCTCACACCTGCATGCGTTGCAGCGAACGATAGGTAGAGGGTGAGGTCGGCCGATGGCACAAGGGCCGCTGTCTTGCTGCGTTGGCTAATACGTACTCCAGCCTACTAGGCTACCCGTGACAGGTGACACGGGTGTGTTTCACGCGACGCCCTGACCTGACCTGCATCAGTATCGCCAGGCGCAGCTGCATGCGTTTCCTTCATGAGTGTAACAGTTTCCAGCTCCGGCGCCCAGAGCGTAGCCAGAGACCGATCAGTGCCGCCTCCGGTCATGTGTTTATGTTCGTGTTTGTGTTTGGGTTCCCCTGTCTGTCTGTCCGTCCTGACGGACGGGCGAGACTGGCACTGGCACTGGCACTGGCACTGGCGACGGCAGCCAGTCCCGCGCCCTTGCGCCTCACGAGAGGGATTTGCGCGTGGCTCCATGTACGTGTGGCCCTGCATGCCGTCGCCGTTGTCGTCTTCGGGCTCGGGCCGGGTGTACAACAGGGGAGGCCCCGGGTCCGCCCTATCCTACCCCCCTGGCCCGTGGCCTCTGTTCCAGCCCTTGGACACACACAGGGTGCTGTTGCTCACGAGGCGACAATCAGGGCACTGAAACTCTGAGCAGGTCATCCCCCCGGGCGGGATGGATTGATGTGACGTTCGCTTCAGCCATGGAGGCCGCCATGGATCAGGGATTCAGGGTTACCGTCCCAATGAAATCAACGGCCAAGTGTATATTAGAACGTTTGCAAGGGCATCTCCAACGCTAGCCGCCTGCAACCGTCGAGATCGCACGGTCCAGACATATTTTGTCATCCAACACAGTTCAAGGTCTGCAAGCCGGTCTAGAGACGATTTCTTCCAGCAAATCGGAGACAAAGTAGGGGCTTTGCAGGCGTCCGAACCGCTGCCACGTCAAAATAAAAGTACCCGCAGCCACGCACTTCCTGTCCGAAAAGGTCAGCATCGTTTCAGAGCACCAGTGCCGCATTCATGCCGGCTCAAAACAACGCAACCTCTCACAACGCTCAGGCATTGAAACGGCCCGCCGGCCGAGAGTGCCGCCCTCGCCGCTTCCTGAAGCATGCGGTTGCCCCGCGTTCAAATGACAACCCGTCCGTCCGTGTGCCTACGTTAAACATGCATGCGGTTGCCGAAGAAGGGCGAGACGGTGCTAGCCGTCCATCCGCCGCCCGCCACCCTAAACCCTAATCACGTCGACAGTTGCCCTGCCATCCCCCGCTATATAAACCATAGGCCCGGCCATAGTCGCATCCATCATCATCCGATTTTCTTCCTCCTCTCTGCAGAATGCCCTTCATGGCCTCCTCGAGCTCCAAAGCCGTCTGAGACGGCCTCTCATCCGAGCAAAAAAAAGAGATCGCCACCATTGCAGTCGGCTAGCACGCCAGCAAGCAGACGGAGTCTAGCGCTACGGCCGTCCCAATGAAGGACGTGATCGAGGACGAGCCATCACCACCCTCCTCGCTGGTGCATGCCGGTATCACCATGGGCGAGGACCGTGCCCACTACAACCTCCACCTCCTAGACGAGCACCAGCACGCGGAGAACCAACTCGTTGCCGACACGGCCGTAGTGCCGATGTGGACGTGGCCAAGCATGAGGGTGCAGGTCGACTCGTGCCGCATCGCCCATGAAATCCACCGTTGCAGCTGGCGGTACATCCAGTACGAGGCAGATTTACAGGCGGAGATGGGGCTTCATTTTCCGGAGATGGTGGTCATTTTAGAGTCCGATCTAGTTGAAATTTGTCTAAATGTAATAAATTTTGCTCCGGTTTAGATGAAAATCATCCGGTTTATGTATAAGTCATCCAAGTATGAACAAATATTATCCGATGCGTTCAAATATGCATCAAATTTGGTTATTTTCATCAAAATTCTTCCAAAATATAACCGGACATATGTGGATAGCATTGAATGGCCAGATCCCACACCCGCATTCGCGGACTGGTCTCTGTCCGTAGATCCCGCACCCGCATTCGCGGACTGGTCTCTGTCCGTAGATGGATGCGGGAGAAACTTTGCGGGTCAGTGTTGAAGACGACATAGGGATATCGCATATCGAAAACTTATAGGTCGACCCAAGATAAGGGGTATAGGTCGACCCAAGATAAGGGGTAAATCGGCCGGTTTATCACGATTCATCAGTCAATTTATAATATCAGCCGATAACTTGAACAAAGCCTAAAAGGCTAGGATACTATATAGGTGACTGGTTATATGAAATTAAGAGAACCAACGAAAACTGCATATTGGCAATGGCCCGTGAAAAGGGCATCTAACTAATGAATGCCCTACTTTTTATCGCCAAAATAAAATAAAATAATTATGTACTACTCACTTGTAAGTAGGGACTAAAAGTAGGCATTTAATTAAATTAAATCAAATCCATCTTATTGCATCAATACTTTTCGCAAGTTTGATGAAAATGAAGCAAGAATTCAACACTTGCAGTCTGCAGGTTTTCCTAGTCTGATCAATGAATGTCTCAGGCTCTCACAGTTGTCACTGGGGAGATAAACGGCAACCCTAACATTGCCTATACCAAAAAAGTATGGCTTCTTTGCGGAGGTTTGTCTTATGAGAAAAACATTACTTTCAGGGTATGTGGTTTGGTTCCTCATCCTCTTTGCGATCAGCTTGATAAAGACATATTAGCCACTTCCAGTATTCTTTCGAGCCATTTTTACCCGGTCGTAATCGTCTTTCCATGCTCTATAAGCTGTCCTAACTTCATCCAACTGAGGATCTGGTATGCTGGTGAAGTGGTCCAAGTTCTCCACCCATTCTTGCCACGGAGGCAGGGATGCATCCAGGAATTTTGCTAGCTCAGGCACAAGAGCCGCCTTGTAGAATGCCATTACACCCTTCTTGATTTCTTCAGATTCATTAATTGACTGGATGCCAGGACGAACAATACTCCCTTGCTTGTTCCTTGTGCAGAAACTGTTATCTCTAAGGAGCAGAACTTCAGAGGGGGCGATTGGTAAAACGATGCGAGAAAACTTTGCAAGTGAAAGTTTTATAATATCCTTGGGTAGTAATCCACGCTTCACTGCCACCGCGGTACCAACCATTTTCCGGATCTGAGGTCAAGAAAACATCACTGAAAAGTCAGAGATCTGTATGCATAATACTTTTACTGTTAGAACATACATTCATCTCAAACATCATGCTAATTTAGTATATCAGCAATAAATTCTACAGAGTACATCCTAAAACCCAAACTAAAAGTCTACTGGTTATCATACATTTAAGAAAGGACTAGTTTATTAACACTAAATGATGAATACTACTGTTTAGTAACCACATATCCAACTTGGAGAGAGCTAGTAAGTGAAGTGGAGTCTCCCCCGTGTCGCCAGTGCGGGGGCGACGCGGGGGTCGGGTGTGTCTCGGCTGATGATAAATACAACACAGAAAAATAACTAAGCCTAGAAAGATAGTCTAAAAGTAAAAAAATTGACATCATCTTGTGAATTTTGCTTTTATTGCAGAGTGTTTCTTCATAGACTCTGCATACCTGATGTAGCATAAAAGATACTCCACATATCGTCAGTTCCACAAATTGAACTCCTGATGAACTCTGCAACTCTCCACATGAGCAGGTGAGGATATCTCTGAAGTGTGATGCACTTAGTCTATCATTGTCATTAGGCTCATGGAGCCATCTAGCTTGAATTTGCACACGACTGTCAGGCAGTTCAGGAGTATCCATCTTACAATTGTCTTCTGGTGCACTAGGATCAAGTATTGATGGAAAGTTTAAGTATTCCTCATCCGCATCGGAAGTGCTTTGGTCCGCAACCATTTCGGAGGGGATGGAATGCGCTGTCGTGCTTGTTTCTTTGGCCCTTCGGTGTGCTCCAGCTAGAACTTTTCTATACTTCGCACGAGCAGTGTAATTATGAAATGGGTGGTTTCCCTGCAAGTAGGAACAGTATAATTGAGCTTGTGCAGAAACAATTGAATGAAAAGTGAATGGGTAGAATCGTTATCTGATCATATCTGCCTTAAATGTGTTGTACAAAATGATAGTCATTCGCATGGCAAAAATTTATCCAGCAATGACCCATTGAAATATTTGCGCTTGGGGTTATATTCATGATTTGTTTTAGAAAGACAGGGGGGGACTGTAAAATGTGGAAATATCACCTGGAGCTGATTGGGCAAATCTTTTACAACAACACATCCTTTAGTAACAAGTTGGGGTAGGCTAGAGCTGAAACCCATAAGAATCTCGCAACCAACTCATGGTTCTGGCACATGGATAGCAAGCTCCCACTCACCCCTATCCATGGCTGGTTCTTTGGTGATACTCCAGTCTTTCAGATCTCTCTTTAAGGGCTCCTCCCATGTGATTATGTCAAGTTCGGTCTACCCCGACCTCTCTTGACATTATCAGCACGCTTTAGCCATCTACTATGCACTGGAGCTTCTGGAGGCCTGCGCTAAATATGCTCAAACCATCTCAGACGATGTTGGACAAGCTTCTTTTCAATCGGTGCTACCCCAACTCTATCTCGTATATCATCATTCTGGACCCGGTCCTTCCTTATGTGGCCACAAATCCATCTCAACATGCACATCTCCGCCACGCCTAACTGTTGAACATGTCGCCTTTTAGTCGGCCAACACTCGGCGCCATACAACATTGCGTGCCGAATCGCCGTCCTATAAAACCTGCCTTTTAGCTTTTGTGGTACTCTCTTGTCACAAAGAACGCCGGAAGCTTGACGCCACTTCATCCATCTGGCTTTGATTCGATGGTTCACATTTCATTGATATCTCCATCCTTCTGCAGCATTGACCCCAAATATCGAAACGTGTCCTGAGGTACCACCTGCCCATCAAGGCTAACCTCCTCCTCCTCGTACCTAAAAGTACTGAAACCACACCTCATGTACTCGGTTTTAGTTCTACTATGTCTAAAACCTTTTGATTCCAAGGTTTGTCTCCATAGCTCTAACTTCCTATCAACCCCCGTCCGACTATCTTCGACTGGCACGACATCATCCGCAAAGAACATATACCATGGGGTATCTTCTTGTATATCCCTCGTAACCTCATCCATCACCAAAGCAAAAAAGATAAGGGCTCAAAGCTGACCCTTGGTGTAGTCCTATTTTAATCGGAAAGTCATCAGTGTAGCCGCCAATTGTTCGAACACTTGTCACAACATTATCATACATGTCCTCGATGAGGGTAATGTACTTTGCTGGGACTTTGTGCTCTCCAAGGCCCACCACATGACATTCCATTGTATCTTATCGTAGGCCTTCTCCAGGTCAATGAACATCATATGCAAGTCCTTCTTTTGCTCCATGTATCTCCCCACAAGTTGTCGTCCCAAGAAAATTGCTTCATGGTCGACCTCCCAGACATGAAACCAAACTGGTATTTGGTCACGCTTGTCATTCTTCTTAAGCGGTGCTCAATAACTCTCTCCCATAGCTTCATTGTATGGCTCATCAGCTTAATTCTACTGTAATTAGTACAACTTTCAACATCCCCCTTGTTCTTGAAGATTTGACGGGGGGATAACCCCGGGGTAGGCTCAAACAAGTCACTGACCTTTTCAAAAACATTACGGGGCAGTCCACGCCCCTCGAAGGCCGGCTCCCCCTGGCCGGCTCCGCGTCATGGGCCGGCTCGGGGCGAGGCCACCTGCTGTCCGGCTCAAAGGCGACCCGCCAGCCAGCGGGTCAGCGCTCTCCACATTGCCCCATACGATGGGACGCTGATACATCAGCACGGCGTGACTACAGCGGCCCCGGTAACGCTGACCAGGGCACGCGTGGCTATAGTGGCGCCAGCCGTACCGCTGGTCAGAGCACGCGCGGCTACAGTGGGGGCAGCCGTACCGCTGACTATAGTCGACTGCGACTAGGCGAGGCGGTACAGTGACGGCACACCTCCAACCACTCCGTTACCTGCCCCCGCATGGCTACAGTGCAGCCGGCCGTACAGCTGACCGCAGCCGGTTGCGACAAGGCGGTGCTGCAGAGGGCGGCCCGTGCCACGACGTGACAAGCACGCACCAATAGCGATGGCTGGCCGACGGGCCCCCACTCCCGATGGGACCCCGCAGCCGGCGGGCCCCACAAGCGAC
>CBMN010038481.1:0-18073 GCA_000582825.1 Hordeum pubiflorum
AGATCGGGCCACCCTCGGGTTTGCTGCGTATCATCCTCAAGCTTGAAATGAGGGGAAAACTTTTTGAATAAATGTCGCATCCTCCCAAGTAGCAGCTTCTGGAGGCAAATCCACCCACTTGACAAGCCATCTCACCATTGGAATGCTGATACTGCCTTGGGGTCTAGGAATCAACTTCCTGTCCAACACTGCTCCTGGTTCCATTTTGATGCAGCCATCTGAATCAACCAAGGGCATGTGTTTAGAAGGAACCACTTGCGGCCCCACATGTTGTTTAAGCTGGCTCACATGGAAGGTATCATGCATTTGGCACCCTTCTGGCTGCAGTAACTGATAGGCCACTTGGCCAACTTTCTTCAGAATTCTGAAAGGGCCATAGAATCTGGAATGCAGTTTCAAGTGCTTGTGTAAACTCAGGGAAGTGTGCCTGTATGGCTGCAGTTTCAAGTACACCATGGAACCCACTTAAAAAGTCCTTTCCTTTCTCTTTTTATCAGCAAAATGTTTCATCCTGGACTGTGCCTTCAAGAGACTTTGCTTGATCACTTCTAAGGCCAACTCTCTGTTCTGTAGCAGATCGTCAGTGTTATTAGAGATGGAATCAGGAAGAGCAAAACTCTGCTATCATAGGTGGAGGAAACCCATAGAGTGCCTAGAAGGGGGTCATTTTTAGTGCAGTATTAAAGTTGGTATTATACCACCACTCAGCTAGATCTAACCAACGATGCCACTTCTTAGGTTGCTTGCAACACATGCATCTCAGATAATTCTCTAGGCACTGATTAACTCTTTCCGTTTGGCCATCTATCTGGGGTGATAGATGGTGCTCAATTGGAGTTTGATGTTGAGGGACTTGAACAATTGCTGCGACAGGTGGCTGGTGAAGATCCTATCCCTGTCAGTGACAATATACAACGGCATACCGTGTAATTTGAAGACTGTATCTAAGAAAGCTCTGGCCACAGACTGCACAGTGATTGGGTGTTGCATTGCTATGAAATGTGCATATTTAGTGAATCTATCCACAGCCACCAGAATCAAGTTTTTGTTCTCAGAAGTAGGTAGGCCCTCCACAAAATCCATACTAATATGGGCCCAAGAAAAATCAGGCACTGGCAGGGGTTCTAACAACCCAGGGTAAGGGGTATGTTCAGACTTATTGATTTGGCACGGAGGGCACTGCTTGATGAATTCAATTACTTCTTGCTTCATGCCCTGCCAGTGGAATATTAACTTGATTCTTTGATAAGTTGCTCTTTCTCCAGAATGCCCTCCCAGTTCAGAAGTGTGAAATGTTTCAAGGATATCCAGCTTCAAGGCATTTGCTTTGCCTACCACAATTCTATTGTGAAATCTGAGGATTCCATTTTTGAATGTGTAAGAGGAGTCACTGTTTTTGCTAACAGTACATTCAGCAATCAGGTCTTGAATTCTCTGATCATCCTGGTAACTTTTCACCACTTCAGTGACCCAGACAGGGGTGGAGGTACTAGCAGTAAGAGCAGAGATCCTGTACTTAACTCTTGAGAGAGCATCAGCCACTTTGTTTTATTTTCCTCTCTTGTATTCTATAGAAAAATTGTATCCCAGCAACTTAAGCAACAGTTTGTGTTGAACACCTTCAGTTATCTTCTGTTCTTGTATGAATTTCAAACTCTCCTGATCAGTTCTAATCACTAGAGTTGTAGCAGAGAAATAGTGCTTCCATTTTTTAACAGCTCCAATAATTGCCAATGCTTCCTTATCATAGGTGGATAAAGCTGCTGCCTTTGGTCCAATTGATTTGCTGAAATAAGATAGTGGCCTACCTTCTTGCATTAAAACAACTCCTAGATCATATCCACAAGCATCAGCCTCTAGAATGAAAGGCTTTGTGAAATCAGGTAGGGCTAAAACTGGAGCATTTGTGAGTTTTGCCTTGAGAGTTTCAAAGGCCATTTGTTGTGCATTGGACCACACAAAGGAGTCCTTTTTCAGACTATCAAATAGTGGTTTGCATATTACTCCATAGCCCTGAATGAATCTCCTGTAATACCCACTTAATCCTAAGAAACTTCTGAGCTCAGTAACATTTCTAGGTGCTGGCCATCCTTTAATAGCAGCAATTTTTGTAGGGTCAGTAGCTACCCCCTCTTGGTTAATCACATGTCCTAGATATTCCACTTCTGATTGCCCAAAGGAACACTTTTCCAATTTAGCAAATAACTGGTTGTCTCTTAATATGCCAAACACCTGAGTTAGATGCTCTTTGTGTTCCTCCAATGACATACTAAACACTAAGATATCATCAAAGAGCACTACCACAAACTTTAAGAGACCAAACAACAGATTCATGTGTGCTTGAAAGGAAGGAGGGCCATTAGTTAGTCCAAAGGACATAACCAAGTACTCATAGAGCCCCATGTGAGTGGAAAATGCAGTTTTGTGAATATCTTCTTCAGCCATCCTGATTTGATGATAACCATTTCTCAAATCAATCTTGGAAAATATTTTAGCTCCTTTGAGTTTATCCAGCAAATCCTCAATCACTGGTATAGGGTATTTGTTCTTAATTGTGATCTCGTTGAGTTTCCTATAATTAGTACAGAGTTTGCAAGTGCCATCTTTCTTCTTTACCAGCAAGGCAGAGAAAGAAAAGGGACTAGTGCTTGGTCTGATCACTCCTGATTTGAGCATTTCCAATATGATTTTCTGCAAAGCCTCTTTCTGGTGATGTGGCAATCTGCATGGCCTCTGATTTACCACTTGATTTTCATCTACCAATGGAATTCTATGATCACAGGGTCTTGCAGGAGGTAGAGAAGTAGGTTGAGCAAACACTTTAACAAATTTTGTAACACTTGTTGCAGTTCAGCAGGTAATTCCTGATTGTCTACCACTTTCATGGAACAACAAGCAGTGAGCAGGAAGAAACCACAGACAGCTTGGTCCAATAATGTTCCAGCCTTATCCTTAGTTTCAACAGGGTGGCCTTGTGGAACTGTTTCATCTACAAAGGTTAACATTTGTCCCTGGGGAGGAGTTATCTTCATTTCCATTTTTACAAACTCCAACTGAACATGACTATACTTTCTCAGCCAATCCACCCCCAGTATCATATCATAGCTTTTAAGTTTCAAAACTCTGAAGCTGTCATTGAAACTGTTGCCCTGAATTTCATAAGGACGGTTAATACAAGAAAATTCATTCCAAAGAATTCCTCTACTGGCCACAACCACTTTCAGTTTAGGAGTAGGGACTGGAGCAACAAGTAACTTAGTAGCCATTTCAGGAGAAACAAATGTGGAAGTACTACCACTGTCAAGCAGGGCTATGGCCATTATGGACCCAATCTTGACAGATAGGATGAAAGTATTTTTGGCCACACCTATACCCATAGCAGCATGCATTGATACGTGGAGTACAGTATTGTCATTAAGAGGTTCATACTGCTCCAGATCTGGATCATCAGCATGAGTGACAAAAATTATCTCAGCATTTTCCTCCTCTTGAGCTTGTAGAGCTTGGATTTGAGCCTTCTGGCTCATCTTGCACACCTGTCTGTGACCAGGCACCCAGGGTTCTCTGCATTTGTAGCACACTTGGTTCTGCTTGGCCTGCTGAATAATTGCATTCTTGTTTTGGGCTGGAGGACTAGTAACCTGTTTAGCATGCTCAAACACCACCTGTCTTTTAGGCTAAGGATTGTAAGGTTTTGTGGACACAGGTGCAGTAGCCTTTTCCATTCTTCTGGCATACCAAACTGCAGTCTGCATATCTGTAGGTTTGAAACACTCCACATGTCCTCTAATGTAAGGGTTTAACCCAGACAGGAAACTGGTAACATAATAATCATTGGGAATAGCAAGGTTTTCTCTTCTCATGTTGTTCACCAGTTGCTCAAACTGCTCCACATACACAGCCACAGTAGATGTCTGAGTAACTGCATGGAAGGAGTTTACAATGTCACAAACAGAGTCAAGGGAGAACCTTTCAGAGATATAGGAACAGAATCTGTGCCAAGGCACATTTTGAGGGGAGTATCCAGTTCCTCTCCACCATTGTACTACAGAACCCTGTAAGTAGGACGCTGCCAATTTAGCTTTGTGTTCAAGTGGAGTTCTAGCTGCTGCAAAGTACTGCTCTAAGTTTTGAATCCAAGATTCAGGATCATGTCCACTGAATTCAGAAATGTTCAGTTTTGCTGGTTTTACTATGAGCACATTTCTTCTGTTCTCATAAGGGGAATTTGGTCTGCCTCTTCTGTCTCCTCCATCTGGCCATTCTTCCTAAGCCATATTCTTGACAAGAGGTTGTTGTGTTGGTGGCTGTGCTATCTGTGGTGCCTGTTGAGGAGCATTGTTCTTGGTAACACCAAAATTTAGGTGTCGATAAGGAGCCTTGGGAGTACCATCCAAGTTCAATTCTTTGCCCTGAACATCTCTGAGTACTGCCATGCCCACTACCAGAGGAGCCTCCTTTTCTGGCATAACCACTGAAGAAGGTGTTCCAGTCTGTAGCTGCTTGGGACGGCCTGGCTGCACAACTGGGGACTGGGCTTGGTGCTGCTTTGGTTTCGCACTTCCCTGTGCTGACTATGCATCCAGAACTTCCTCTGGCTCCAGTTCGAGCAACAAAAGCTTGAAATTTTCTTGGATTTTGTAAAAATTCTTCTGCATGGTAACAAAGTTCCTGGTCACTAGTGATTGAAAGTCCCGGAATTCTTTCTTGTCTTCCTCACGGTACCGCTGCAAGGTTTTGAGGTCGAGCTCCAGTGACTCCAAATTGCAGAGCTGCTGTGTTGCTTGATCCCGCCGGGTTTGACATGATGTTTCCTAGATCAGGACTGATCGAAGTCACGGGGTGGGAAAAGGGAGGGAATTTTGAACTCGCCCCGTCCGGTCTACCGCCGCCACACCGACTCCACGCCCTTCACCAAGAAGCACCGTCACAACTCAGCCACATGAATTTTACCACTGGGAAATGTTCCCCAACAACCCAGACTGAATTCCGACTGCCTCTGAACTGTGCCACTCCGGCCGCCTCCGACGCACACCGCCGCCGCAATTGCAGGTCGTAGAGGGACTAAGACCACTCCACGCACCCAATTTACGCCTCCATCAAGAACCAATTGGCTCTAGATACCAATTGTCAGGACCGAACTAAACTAAGCATAATATGGGGACTGATCTCATCCAATTCATAGCAAAATCACAGAAATTGAGCTAGGGTTTCTATTATCTCAAAGGGGAAAGTAGAGGTAGCTCGCCACCGGCGGCTAGGGTTTATACCCAAGTACAATTTTACATGACCCAAATGGAGAGGGTGAGGCTGGCTATATAGCCATTACACTAAAGCAAAGAGAAAAAGTAGAGGAGCACACATGCTCTTGCCGGAAAGAGAACAATGACACGACGATGCATAGGATCCGTACGATGAAAGATCAACGGCGCACAACAGGATCAATCGGTGAACCGTTATGGATGCTTGTAAGCCGTTGGATGTGGGATCTAGGCTTCATATTCAACACGGCAAGATAGTACAGGGAAAGGTACTCTGTAGCCTGACAGTATCCCCATCCGCTATTGTTCGCCCCAATCCAGAGCAACCTATAGGGATGTCGCGCACCTGTCGAACTGTTGACATCTCAAGGGAGCGGAGACAAACCTCTCCCCGCCGTCGCTGGAGCCGATCAAAATTGTGGGAGCCGGAGACCCTACATAAGGACGATCTGGTAAGAGGCAGCGCCTCCTTTCTCGTCAGTATCTGGCCATTTTCTAGTGTTCGCATCCCTGATTTAGATTCTTTGGTTTTAGAACTGGATGTCTGTGCCGGTTGCAGTGGTCGGACACTCGGGCCTCAATCTGCCTCCTCCAACTGTGTGGTGCTACGTGCATTGGTAGTTCTGGACCAGCCCAAAGTTATACTCCATGCTTTGTTAAGAAGTGCATCAGATATGGTTAGTTCATCCTCTAATGTCACCACATAAGGGATTTATATGTGGGTATCCATACAGAATTGAAACCAACATTTCATCCTATTAGGATAGTTATTAAACTAAATGAAGCAACAATAGTTGCCTCTGGTAAGGAAGATGCAACAACAGATAGTAGCAACACACAGCTACAGACAGAGGTATGGCAGCAACAAATTTAGTGTTAGTCCAAACATCTTGTTTTCAGAATATAAGATCGGATTTTCACTTGTTCTCCACAAGGTAGCCCTTAATTATAGGAAGCCTGGGATGAAAGATTCTGCAAAACTGTTGATGTTCTAATGCATTTTCTACTGGGAAATAAGTGTAAGCTCATATAGACACACAAGGTGGTGCCTCTTTGTTTGGCCAATTCCTACGGTGAATCATGGGTTACTTCTAGACAGTGCTGGAATGTCACAACTCATAGGCTTGATGTGACTAAAATTACGAACTCATAGTCAACTGTTGCAATTGTATGTGAACAAATGAAATAACTGAAAAAAATGCAGATACAACTACATGTATTGTTAGTTCAAATCATAAAAAATCCGTGTCTTACCATTCAGTCGCAGTAGACGTTAAAAGTCAGTTCGGAGCAGAGACATGCATTGCATCAGTAGTTTAATCTTTGAAGAGTTAGAAGAATGCTTGCTGTAACACAGATGGTTTTCTTGTTTAGTCACTGGTTACAACATCTTGCTACTTTAGTTCTGGTATATAATCCTTAGAAAAACTGATTTGCTGGCCATTTATTTAACAAACTGACTTGTTGATCAGAACATAGTAGTGTCTGCTTTGACTTTTAACAATGTCTGCACAGCTTCTGTAATCATGTGCTATTTATAGTTTATGTTTATTTTCTCAAACTATCTTCAATATTATCCACGAAGAAAAAGAAATGGCACATCTTTCGGGTTGTATGTGAAGTTGATAACTGGTATAATTTACTAATGACATAGTCACACTTCATTTGGATAATCTAATGTAATTCATTAGTTAGTTTATGATTCTGAAATTCTTACCTCAAGCAATACATGGGAGCTACAGTGGGTTGGGTTGTGTGAAGTACAAGTTTGTTGCAATTGCTTTTCTTTACTACCAGTTAGAAGAATTTTTTCCATAAACTTAGTTAAAAATATATATGCTATTTTACATTGTTGCCCTGCCCGTTCGTGTTGAAAAGCTTAACAGCTTTCAAGCATGCTACGGTATGGCGGCATTTTATATGCTCCTTCGGCTATACAATTTTACATGCTCGGTTTTCTGAGCTGCATCTTGCCATTTCAGCTGAATTGTTTGATTAATGACGCGTCAACATATGAACTACCAAGTACTAGAAGGGTTGGACGCGCTTTGCTACTTCGTTGAATTTGTTGGGATTCTTAAATTTCTTTACTCACTCTATTTCAAAATGTATGGTGTATTACTTTTTTGAAAAGTCAAATATTTTTAAATCTGATCAAATTTGTAGAAAAATACATCAAAATTCATAATATCAAATCGGNGTTATTAGATTCATCAGGAAATGAATTTTCATACTTTTTGTTTAATATTGTGGAAGTCAATATTTTTGGCTCTGAACTTGGTCAAAATTACGGAAATTAGACTTTCAAAAAAACTAATAATCCTGATATTTTGAAATTGATGGAGTATTTAGTTTGGCCGGTGGGGGAAGACGGTGGAGTGTGTTTTATGTTTATTATAATGCGGTTATTTCGTGGGCTGTTCGCAGTGTGATTCTGCGTTATCCGCTAATCAACCCATATTTATGTGGGAATATTTTTTCATCGTTGGTTGCGTGTACTTTATTCGGCTATAATATCACATGGTGGTGCTTTTTTCATTGTGATAGGAGTCTGCGAGGGGTTAATATATTTGTATAGGGCGGTTGTTGCTGATTGATTTGAAAAATCGTTGGCCCAATCAAAATTGTAATCTAAATCCAAAATTGAATACCTCAATCGAATAAAAGAGCTTTAAAATTAGGAAACATAGAGACTTAAAATAAATTTACGGGAGAGCTCCTTGAGAAATTGTTGACCCGGTCAAAATTGTGTGACCCAATTCTAAATTCAAGCCTCAATTAATTGTTAAGATTTAAAAATTAGGAAGCATAGTGTACTGTATAAAAAAATAAACAAAAAAAATTGTTGACCCGGTCAAAATTGGGTGACAAAATTCCAATTGGAGACCTCAATTGATTGTGAGGCCTCCAATTCTAGGAGGTTTAGTGATATAGTATATTACACACCCTTTAGTTTACCTATGACATTTCTTGCTTATGGGGCAAATGCTTGTAATATATAAGAGAATTTGCACATGTGCAATGCTGGCTGTTATTTTCACATGTTAATCGATGAAGTAAATTTAATTGATAGAGTAATTTAATCCTAAAAGTAAATTTAGTTGTTGTAGTTGTGCAAGCTTGGCGGTGGCCGCTACGACTGCAATCCCCAGATTACTATAAGCAGAAGTTTGTCACGTAGGAGGTGAAGCTGGTCGCGCGCAAGCAGAACCTGAGGCCCTCGACGCCACCATCCAGGAGCTTGTCGATATCGGCTTCGGATTACTGTCATCCTAGAAATAAGAGAAACCTTGTTGAATGTGTATGAACTTGCAGAAAGTGGGCTTATTTCAGCCATACTGAATTTATGTTGTTGCTGGCTGTACCGATGATTTTGCTTATTTTGAATGTACTAAATTTTAGCATGTACCATGCTTGTTGCTTATTTGTTTCAGTCAGGCAACATTTCATCTTTACATTTTTTGCTTGAATCATTTTGTGCATATTTTCCCCTGTGAACTAATAGAACAAGGCCTAAATGATGTGGTGTATGTTTGATTAATGCACGTCTCTTGGTTTTATTCAGATAAGTTCAGCTGGCATAATGTTCAGTAATTGTTGGTAAGAAACTGACGATGGGGATGTTGAGGACAGGTGTCAGGTGTGTAGATTTGTTGTGATTTTACAAGGATAGGCTCTTTTCGAAGGGGGCAAATGCACAATGTACCAAGGGGGCATTTGTAAATGATAGGTGAGTTGATCATGTCCCTTGCATGTAGATCCAAGGCACCACACAGTTCTGGAGCAGGGTATCATGTAATACCCCGTATCACTGGATATTTTACCTTGGTACTTAACCTGATAAGTGGACAAAATAATACAATGAGATAGACTGAATTTTAGTTTTTCACGGCCCATATTGATGTACAGTCCTACTTCCACCAACCATTTTGCTGAAGAAATTTTCAACCAAGCTAATAGCATTTTCCAGCAAAATATTCATGATGTCCTACAAGGGTCATACATTTATGTGTGTCCTTCATGCTAACATCGCTTTTACAGTTACAAAGCCTACCGTATGACTATATATATGTGGGTAATCTTTGTGTTGGTTCTGAGTTGCGCTTCATGCCTGATGTAGACTAGTAGAATGCCCGTGCGTTGCTACGGGCCATCAATATATATTTGTCGATTGTATATATAAATATAATGCATGTATAGAAATGATAGCCCATAACAATCAAAAGTATTTGAAAGACACTTCACTTGCGATGTAAATTTATAAGAAATCTAATAGAAAGTTGTGTATATAGAGAGCAATAATTCAACTAATTATTTGTTACAAACTTAGATCTACTTGATGGATTTAAGAGATTTCCATACAATGTGAGGATTGTTGTCTTTAACTTCACGTGCATGGTACAATGTTAGTCGTATCCTGATTTTAATGAGCTACAAATTCTAGGCTACTTTTAAATCATTTGGATGGTATTTTCTCTAAAAAAATGGCTTGTTAAGCCATGTGACATTTATGTCACCGCATAGCAGCTGCTCCTTTTCTTTTTCTTGAAGGAAAAAATAAAGCAGCCACTCCTCTCACTCACCCACCAAGAAGGCCGACTCCTACTCTCTCCGCATAGCTAGCAAGCCACCGGGTGGTTCCGCATCTCATCTCCCCGCCATGCATCACCCCTGCCATCTTTCCATGGCACCTCCCCTCCACGTGATGGTGAAGCGCGTCCTTCCTCTCCCCACTGCCTACCCTCCCATCCATGGTGTCGCCCGCCCCTCCTCTCCCCGCCATGGTGTGGCCCGCCTCCTTCTCTCCCCCACCAACCAACTGGGCCGTCGCCTTGGCACCGAGTCAGCACGCCCAACGGTCTGGCATCCTGGGCAGCTGGATCCAAACGGGAGGTGCAAAAGGGCTCGCAACTCCCCATTAGTTTGAGCCACATAGCTGAAATGTTTGTATGTGTGGGTTGGATGACATCGGGAATAGTTGTGTGGTGTGGTGAGGAGGTGCGACGATGCCCTCATCGTCAGGCTCGGTCTTCTACTCCAGCCGGGCCTTGCCAAGCATTGTCGTGTTGTCATGTCATCGATCTCCATGACAAGGCCATCCCAGGCTGATTGACAGTGCCAAGGAGTGAACACCTTCACACAGAGGGCGACCGCCACGTCGATGCGACCTGCTACTAACCGTAGCGTCACCATCTTCTCCGGGTGCTTCGGCCAACATAATATTAACACCACTGACTCTTAGGTTCCGCCTGCCCATCCCACCCACCCTAGTCGTCCACTGCCGCTGCCAGCATGGCTGCCCTTCCTATCGATTACCTTTCTAGATTATATTTCAGTCCAAATGTCCTAATAATTATAAGCAAGTGAACCAATATTTTTTTAGTGAAATGTAGGCAAGTTTATTTGTTTTAGAAAACAATTTCTATTAGTAACAAATGTTGTTTCAGCAAACAATCTTAATTTTATCAGTAAAAATATTGAGGTGGTCAAGAATTTTTATGTTAGAAAAAAATGTGAGTGTGAGGCCAATTTACTAAACCAAATAAAATACTTTTAGATGTGCCAGTACAAAATCACGTGCCTTTGCAAACACATCAAGCACAAACACACAGCAGCAAGCACGCAAAACCATCGGCAACATCAGTCCCCAACGCTGTTGTGCTCTCATCCTCATCTTTTTGACCAACTCGTGCATCCACTGACAGGGGCACTATCGTATCGTAACAATCTTAGTAGAATGATTTCTAGACTCAATAACAATATTGTCTAGCACCCGAGTATCTTTGTTTTGTCAACCAGTATACATATGTTGGATAAACAGGTGTAGGAGCTCATTATTTAGGTGAGTGTAGATTTCGAAGTATCAACACAAGAAACTCTTCAGTTATAATACACTCTAGCTATGCCTGAAACAAATAGGATTATTGGAATGGCTTGCTCAACAAATGGTTACCCAGAGTATTCACCTTCATCTATTTTGAACAAATGGGCTGGATAGATTAGTTAGTATGTTACAAAATGAAAATAAGATCTAGCTAGGTCGGGCTACACAATGTAGGCAAGATTATATTTCAGTCCAAATGTCCTAACAATTATGCGGTATTCAAACTTTCTTTCTCTGAGACTACAAGAAATTTAGCTCTCTCACATATATAGATGAATGCATTATGTGAAAGTTTATCCCAACCATGAGTGATTGAGATTTAATCAATATGATAGCTAAAACTTATAAGCAACCATTTTAGAAATGTAATAAAGACCAAAACTGCACACTCAAGTTACCTTTACCATGCTTTCTGCAGAGGCCACTCCAATACCTCCCTGAATTGTTTAGCCCAACGCTGCTGGCCTCTTTTCCTTCATCCATATCACCCTGCAATGTACGAAACCCCGCTGGAAAACTTAGATGTATTTGAAAATCAGAATGCGAGGAGTTAGAATTTAGTAATGAACAATTAGGGTACCGCATAATATATTGCAATAGCTCATTATAGTACCAAAGCAACACCTTAAGTTAGGCTAAAAATAGAGGTAATGCGGCATCGATGCTACTGTCGACAGTCAGGCTTCAGAACAAGAAGTGCAAGCGGCCCAACAGTACTAACCAAATGCATTAAGGAAAGTTTAATAGACTGATGTAGGTACTACTTGCAGGATAAAATTGCATGATGTTAAATGTTTTGGTAGTTCCATCATCCAGAGATGTGATTGTGCATTGCTCCTCCTCCTGAACGGGAGAACAAAAATAAACCAGAGATGTGATTGCGCAGTGGAGGGGAGTAAGAAGTGCATGAGACACTGACCTGACACGCCAGTATGCGTCGTTGCGACCATCAGCGATTGCTGTAAGTCCCCATGTTCGAAACACCAAGTCACTGGAAAATTAGGATCTAGGAGAAGATTACACGGCGGGATGCAAGACAAGTTGGAAGTTGAAGTGAAAATGGACAAATGCATTACTGAATTTCAGAAACTGTAGAAACATGAGGAGCTAGAAAAGCCTACAATTTGGGTCTTCTCAATCTTGTTGTATCCACCGAGAAATTGTCAATTCGCCCTCTATCAAGGAAGTAGAATGTGTCACTGATCCAAGCTGTATACTCTACGTTGTCTTCAGTGCTAGGCTGCTAGCACATGACCAGCATGATTGCAGGCCAGATCGATGATCACAAAAAGTAATTAATTGTTTGTGTCCAACTTAAGCCCAGAGCTAGATGTTCACTTCTCCTGAGACCGCAAAAACATGACACTACTTAAGGAACCACTAATTATGATAATCCAAAGAGCAAACTGAAACAAGTGCGTCAGTGCCAGGAAAACCCTATAAACTTGCAGATCCTAACATCAAGCCAAGAAGTAGTGCCTACCATTGGGGTCTATCTTCTTCAGCAGGATAGCGGCCAAGAAATGCAAATAATAAGGGACTGTTCGGAGGCTCTCCGCTCCACGAGTCCGCTCCCGGAGCGGGCGGAGCTGCAGTTGGAGATAACGAAGCGGAGAAACTGACGCTCCGCAGATTCTCGTATTTCTCAGAGCTGGCGGACTTCCGAACATGCACTAAATCAGCGCACTGGTCCTCCACTTTGTCCCGGCCAGCCAACCGACCAGGAAGTTTTTTTCCCAGATACGAATCCAAGGGAACAATGTACCTGATCTAAGCGCGTGAAGACTGAAGAACTGAAGATCCTAGACGTTGAGGTCAAGTCCAAGCTCGGTAAGCGGCGATAGCTGCAGGGACGACATCACTCCGCCGCCACCGCAAGACGCGGTCTCCCTTGCGCCGTGTGTCAGGCCTACTACGCTTATGGAATTCAGTGTCATACCAACAGACCACCTCGGCTTGGGCGCTTTCCTGCAGTTCCGCCATGAACTCAAACACTCGTCTCCTTCCTTGAGCAGCGTGATTTCAGGATCCCACTCGGGGGGCAGGGCATGTGAATTTGCGGTGACTATGATGTTTGTATGACCCCAACATCATATATACTGCAGGATAGCTCGACGTCCACCACCCGGCCCTGGCCGAGAACTCGTCACAACGAAGAACGCTCGAGTGCATGGCTGCACACTTGCTCCATTGTGTCCAACGGAGTTGCCAAGGTCACTGTGGGAGCCTGCAGGCCGGAGAAGACTGCGACCTTGTGTATCGAGCCGCCACCGCAGTAAGAGTTGAGGCGCCCTAGCTAGGTCGGGCTTGGAGATGAACCCCAACAGCACCACATCCAGGGTCGCTGGTGGGTGCGCTTGGACGGGCATGCCGGCGTGTCTCTCCCGTAGTCACCATCTTCGTCGAGGTACAACGGCCAAGCCGGCCGCCACCAGGAGTGACAAAAGGGACGTGCATCGGACTCGACCCCGCGCCGCCAGAAAGAAAGAGGAAATCTGGGTGCACATAGGTGACTCGGAGAGGAACAAGGAGGGGAGACGGGAGGCGTTGGATTGTGCGATGGCAATGATGAAGGACTACCAGGTCGGGAGGATCAGCGATCTGAGGCCTCTCATCGTCCTTCCCCTCTCAAAGTCTCGAAGGAGAACAGGAGCAGGGGAGGAGATCGGCAACTACGGAAGGAGAACGGAAAAGGGGAAGGGGAGTGAAATCCCTGCGTGGGTTTCCATCTCTCGATTATTTTCCTTGTATGAGTGCATTCGGGAGAAGGGAGAAGGGAAGGAGTGTTTTTTTCACCACTGCGTAGGAATCGAAGCGAGGGGGGAGTCTTTGATCGAACGAACGACGTACGGACTATGCAAGTAGGAGTAGAGATTGATTGTATACCCTTACGTGATCGAACATGAGAGTGATAGTTGAACTCTCAGTTCAAACTTGATGGTAAGAGATTGGAGCGAGCCAAAACCTCAATACTGACCTAGGGCAAGTGATAAGCATTCTACAGTCGCCGATAATTTAAGTTGATGGTGGCTAGCAGTCGAAGTGGTCCAAAGAAATCATTATACACATGCTTAATTCACTACTGTGTGTATGGTAGGAGAATGGAGTATCGTCTCATGTACACAAAGAAGTAACGTGCCCATCCGGAAATCTGTTTTGGCTCTCAGGTCCATGTGCTCCTGAAATCGGCACCACAAGTTTGTCCTCGTGATCAGGGCTAGTTCTGTATTTTGTCATGTATTTGCTTTTGGCAATCGATTACTGAACAATGCGGTGGCCCACCACTGTCAGCCATTTAATACCCTCACGTCTCCGTTTGCGTCGAGCTAGATCCCGACGGAGTGATGTCCGGACGGGAAGGTCACGTTAGATTCCTAGGAGGATCTACGGCCAGATCTAACAAATCCAATCCCTCAAACGCCCGCGGGTGTGGACATTGACCGGTTATCTTTTAAATTTTTTATTTTCATAGTCATGTTTCTTACTTTATCCCTATACGTCCGATCACATGCATGTAATTGTAATTGATAAGAGAAATAATAAATAAAAAGAAAATATGAGCTCAATCCTATATGACGGACGCAGGACCACTGACCGGACATATCCGGACACTCCTCATATTCATCTCGGATGAATATGAAGGGTGCCGGTCAGTCCGAACGTTTGAGGGTCGTTTCATAACCGATCAGTGACCGAGCCGTCCGTTCGGACGTTTAAGACGGGTTTGTGACATCGTTGTAGATGCTCCAATGAGTACGCCGGAAGCCAGCCATCATCTCTACAGGGCGAAGAAAATGACCAGCTCCCACCCATTTACCGTTTCAATCTGAATAGTCCCCTCTAGCACGAGAGCTACCAAAATCCATCCATGGCGTTTCTGTCCTCTACCGCAGCTGCCCAAGGCTCATGAACTCTTCCCACTAATCCCGTGCCCATGTGTGGCGACAACATAGTATCCTTCGTGTGCAGTGCTCGCGGATCCAGACGCAGAGATCGATTCAAGTGTAGGCTCAAAGATATAACTAATGGATTTCTTCCCACAACAACAGGAACTGCCAAAATCACAAGCTGATGCTTACATCAAACTTTTCAGGGTGGCAAGTGCAACAGTCATACGCCTCGCCAAGAGAATCGATGGTCAGGCCGAGTGATAGTTCAACCACTTGTGCACCCAACTCCTATGCATATCCCCGTATCGTCTGCTCAAGCACGCTAACAAGCCCCGGACATGGCGGATGACTACCAACTCTAACCCTGCTAGTACAACAGACACGCCGAATTCGAATTAGTACTTGTTAATGCAATATAGAGAAACAACCCAGATTCTAAAATGTCAAGACACTTAGTCCTTCGACTGCAATATGTATGGGTTTCAGTTTAGCATCTAAACTTAATTTTCAGAACAACAACACTTCGAGCCCTGGCGCTCGTTTTATACAGTTTAATTTTGGACGTCCTACTAGATCACCACTGACTGTCCACACACTAATGCTGATACCCATTTTCCAATGAATTTGTAGCGCATACCCATAGAGTGTCACTCTTAATTCAGTTGCAATGCAGTGCGACTGAAATTTCTAATTAACAGTAAATTTTCTAGCCTAATCTTCTCAGGAGTCAGGACAAGAACATATACTTTTTTGTCCAGCCACATGCTTGCGGGTCAATTTCCGTGTTGATTGAGTCGGCGCCTCATTGTCACTGTCTTCGCGCTTGCGAATCACGGCTATCCGGTCGCCCTCCACTGCATCTCCAGCTACAACGTCAAAGGCGACGAGTTCATTGTCTGCTATGCTTTCGCTTGCCGCAGCGCTGTCGCCTCCGCCCGCACCATGAGAACCACCAGCTAGTCCCCGCAGGTCGTCCTCTCCGGTACCCAGCATAGCAGGTTGTTGCAACACATTCCTCGACCAGTAGCATCCACTCTCAAAGGGGCGGGCCGTGCTGTCGGCTTCCTCCGTAGCTGGAGCTTCGTCTGAAAAAATTGGCAACCTGAAAGAACACAGGTGGAGCTTCATAATCTTTCCTCAAATCCACGCACAACAACGGTGCCCAAGCTATGTACCTAGTCACCGGATCCACTGGAAAATCCATCCCTCCGTCTCCGTGCACCGCCGCACGCTCCAACCTCCAGATCCTTCTTTTCCGGCGCTCCACCGCTTCAATCCGTAAGAGCAACTCCAACAGACGCGTAACAACGCGACGCGCTAAAAGTTTTTTATAGTGTTGAAATAGGCTTTTTTAATGCGAGACATGATGTCTGCTAAGGCGCTGAAAAAAAGGACGCCGCGATACAGCTCCAGCACACGCGTTAAATTTAAAACGCCCGTGCCTAGCACATTTCTTACTTTTTGAATCATCAAGAAGATCAAACACACAAAAATAAATCAACAATAATACTCCCTCTGTCCCATAATATAAGACGTTTTTTGATACTACACTAGTGTCAAAAAACGTCTTATATTATGGGACGGAGGGAGTAGTTCATAGCATTGTTCATAAACATAGTTCAAGTCCAAACGATACGAACGAAAATGATAACTAGATAGATAAATACTAGAAAACTACTCCTCCTTCTCGCTCTCCTCGGTGGTGTAGTCCGACGTGAGGAAGGCCTCATCCCAACGATCATCATTCTCGCTCCATGTAGACGCCTGCCCTAGGTCGGACCGCGCTAGTGCTGCAGCCTTCCGCAAACACCTGTCTGTCCGCTCCGCGGCTCGCGCGACGCGGCGCGCTAAATATTTTTTTACAGTGTTGAAATAGGCTTTTTTAGCGCGAGGCATGATGTCTGCTCCAGCAGGCGCTGGAAAAAAGGGCGCAGCGGTACAGCTCCAACATACGTGTTAAATTTAAAACGCCCGCGCCTAGCATATTTCTCACTTTTTGAATCATCAAGAAGATCAAAAACACAAAAAGAAATCAACAATAATAGTTCATAGCATTGTTCATAAACATAGTTCAAGTCCAAACGATACGAACGAAAACGATAACTAGATAGATAAATACTAGAAAACTATTCCTCCTCCTCGCTCTCCTCGGTGGTGTAGTCCGACGTGAGGAAGGCGTCATCCCAGCGATCATCATTCTCGCTCCATGTCGAGGCCTGCCCCAGGTCGGACCGCGCTAGCGCTGCAGCCTTCCGCTCATGCATGTCTGTCTGCTCCGCGGCTCGCACCGCCCTCTGCCGCGCCCAGAACTCACGCTCGTCGATGACATCCTGCGGGAAGCGCTGGCACCACACCTTCGTGCCTGCTCGTCCGTCTCGGCGATGAGGAGGCGGGGCTTCCGCCTCTGCTGGATGCGGCGGTCCTCCGCGGTGATTAGCCGCGGGGGAGGCGCGCGGGCCTGCACCTCCTCGCGCGTCCGGACTTCCGGATAATTCATCTATGACCACGGCCTGGCGAGCCGCCACGCCTCCGCGTCGTACGCACGGGCGGCCGCTTGGACGGTCTCAAACGTCCCGAACCCGAGACGTGTATCACCGGAGCATATCTCCGCGTAAAACACGCCGGAGGGGCGGACGCCGCGGTAGCCGGAGCTTCTCCGGGGGCGCGGCGGCATCGTGGCGATGAGGAAGAAGGGCGGCGGGGGCGAGGGAGAAGGGCGCCGGAGACTAGGAAGAAGGGCGGCGGGGGCGAGGGAGAAGGGCGCCGGAGACGAGGAAGAAAGGCGCGGCGGCGGCGGTGACGCGACGGAGGCGAAGTCGCAGGCAGGCGCTGGGGATGGAGGTTTGCGGGCGAGCGCGCGGTTTTTATAGGGCGCGCCGGACACCACACGCCAAAATTGCCGCGTGCGTTGCCGCTTTTTTGCGCGCGCGTCTTTTTTTTTGCGCGTCAGTTTTTCCCGCGCCTGCTAGCGCGCCAACCGCCCGCGCGTGCAAAAAAAAGGCGTTTTCTCCCGCGCGCGCCAAATTTCCCACGCCTGT
>CBMN010038489.1:0-10909 GCA_000582825.1 Hordeum pubiflorum
CTTCTTCTGCGTTCTGCCTCGTCTCGTCTGGTCGTTTCGCTTGTTGGTTGGCGTGTGAGCGTCGGATTCGGCTCACGATGCGGTCTGAGCTTCTCCGCGTGCTGACATCGTTCGGGTTTGGCGTTTGTGTTGAGCTCATTTTGGCCCGTATTCCGATTGGATTTGGTTTCTTCCTTCCGTCATGAATTCAATTCGTCCTGATGCTTATTATCCTCGAGGGGAAAACGATGAGCATGAGCCTCTAGTTTGCACTTTGAGATTTCCATTCGTCTAATGTCGCTCGTGCCATCATGCGCCTTGCGGACTTGGGTTGGGAGCTCCGGCTGTGCTAGGCGAAATTGCAGTTTCCACTGCGAATTGGCGGGGCTTGTTCTATATGTTGTAGTTGTTCAAATGCATCTGCAACGAGTTCGGTGTTGAATGCATATTTGTTGGGTACACTTCGGAGGTTCTGGTCAGTGGTTACTGCTTGGTTATGTTTATGCTGCATGGTTGTGACTGTATGCTGGGTTTGGTTCCAATTTCTAATATTGTGATATTTGGCATTATTGCTCACGATGCTAACTTTTGGTTGATTTACAGCCACTTGCTGATGCAGAGGGTGCAAAGAGGCACGCTATGACCGACCTGCTCAAGAAGCATGGCGGGCTGACATTCGTAAGTTGTCATTCACTTGGGTTCGGTTTAATAGATTGTCTTGGCAATTCATTGCAAAGTTGTAGGGGTGCTTAGTTTGAAACATTAGCTCAACATTTCTAAATTTGTAACATGACACCAGATATTCCGATTTCACCAGTAACTGGATGGTAATGGAATTAGTGGGTGTGTGCCCCATATATTGCTCCGCAGCTGTCTTTGTCATGTTTCTGAATTTGTATCCAGGGCACCTGGTCCCAAATATTGTTACCAGAAGTAGAAGTGGAGTCTTTGGATGTGTCAGTGTTGTTTGTGGAAAATGTTAGATGAGGTACAATGCAATGGATGATTCCGGTATCTTGTTGCTTTACACATGCGCATCCAAAAATTGCTGTATGTAGAACAGATGTGTCATTGTTGATTAGGAGATCATTGTGGATAATACTAAGGATGTGTTTCAGAGGTTTACCTGTCTATTTTCGTTTAGTGGGTAGTTCTGGTGCGCCTTTCAAGCGTGACCAAATTAATTATGCTGTACATAGTTGGAATAAATGTTATGTTTGGGTAAGAGCTGTTTAATAATCATTGAGACATCATTTGATGCTTATAGTTGTCACCAGCCTTTAATCATGCTCTGAAATCTGATACGCTGGATTCCTCTGATTCATTTTTGCTGCAGGGGAAAACTGGAAGCCACTTTGAAGCAAAGTCAATTCCACCTCCCCTAACAAACAAGGCTGACTGGGAGATTAACCCACTTGAATTAGATTTCACAAAAGCAATAATGATCGGAAAGGTTAGTATTCTCGGATTACCTCTTAGTTTTGTGTGCCTGTTAATCTGTTATATACTCAAATGTTTATGTGATGCAAAGAACTTGGCATTGCCGTTGTGATCAAGGCAAAGTGAGACTGTTGGGATTTGTGTTAACTAATGGGCTTCACATTTCTTATGGTTAGAAAATGTCCATCACTAGCATTTTGAAGTTAATCCAATTGGTTAGCATTTGGCTTGTTCTTACTGCAGTGAGCAAGGTGGAACTATGGCCCTTCATTCTTTCAATGTTTAGGTCATTAGTTGTATATTTGGCACGTCAAATTAGCTAGAGGCAATAAACATACTTCTTAGTTCCAGCCGTTTTACATGCTGACAGAATAATGGATGTTAAACATAGATTGATGCTAAAAATCGCTTTAGATATTTGATTAAAAGCAAGCTCAGTGTAATACTAGGAAGATAACGGGAATATATTATATACATTTGCATGATAAACGTGTGTTTCGCTCCACTTTTAGTTCATTAAACCTGCTAACTACTGCAGGGCTCTTTTGGTGAAATCCTGAAAGCAAATTGGCGAGGAACACCTATTGCTGTCAAGCGCATTCTTCCATCATTATCTGATGATAGATTGGTTATGTAAGTAAGGTTTATTCACATAATCACCAAGACTCCCACATTTTGGAAACAGTTGTCAGTTTTCTAGTACTCCAGCTGATTGGCTAGGACTAGACTCTTGCATTTCTTGTGGTTAACTAATGTTCTGTTCAAGGTGTCACTGGACGCCTTATAACTTTTTGCCGCACGTCTCATGAATATTCCCTTACCGGTTACTTTCCTGGTTTGCAGCCAAGATTTTAAGCATGAAGTCAACTTGCTAATAAAGCTGAGGCATCCAAATATTGTACAGTTCCTTGGGGCAGTCACAGAAACCAAGCCTTTGATGCTAGTTACCGAATTCCTCCGAGGAGTACGTAATCGTTTTGGAAGTCAACTACCTTGTGATGTGGACTCTATGGCACTCACTAATGTTATACTAAATGCATTTCCAGGGTGATCTTCATCAATATCTCAAGGAGAAAGGCTCGCTCTCTCCACTTACTGCAGTTAACTTCGCATTGGACATCGCAAGGTATTCTCATCTTCATTGCTTAGCTCTTACAGTGCTACATAATCTGGATAAATATGATTGATACTTCTGCAAGATTCTCCTTGTAGTGGGCTTTAAACTGTATCCTTTTTTATTATTCATTGGTTTTTATATAGCCTCGCATAATCCTTCCCCAGACCCCACTTGGTGTGGGAGCTTCTAGCACTAGGTCTGTCCTTGTATTGTTTTTGATATAGCTAACCACCCATGCTGAGTGGTTATAAATTGTATCCTTCTCTTGGAAAATTAACTGCTTATCTCCTTGAATATATTAGTTATCAACAATCTTATTATGGTTCATGTGTTAGATCATGTTAATCTATACAATGCATTTATAGTGAACCCTGATTCTCTTATCTGCCTCTCGTTCATCTACAAGATACTCGCTAATCAGAGTTAACTCTGATTTTGCTTTCAACAAAATCTCTTATCATCCAAGTGATCGGGTACTGGTTATGGTGGCATGGTCTCTTTAGATCTATTTTAACTGCAATGGGGATTTATATTAACACCACGGCCTTGAACCATCACACAGTATCTTTTTCTATTCTTTGCAAACAAGTACTTTGTATGATAGGTTCTAGCTTTCCATATGAATAAGCACTTGATCTAGTTATCTGTTTTTATCTTATATAAATAAAAATGATTCATGTGTTTCTCTTGATTATCTTCTGCAGGGGGATGGCCTATCTTCATAACGAGCCTAATGTTATAATTCACCGGGACTTAAAGCCAAGGTATGATGTATTCTACTTGTTTTGCTAATGCAAGCAACTTCATAGCTGGTCTAACCTATCATGATAATCTCCAGAAATATTCTTCTAGTCAATACTGCTGCCAACCACTTGAAAGTTGGAGATTTCGGTCTTAGCAAGATTATCAAATCTCAGCATGCCAATGATGTATACAAGATGACCGGAGAGACCGGAAGCTGTAAGTCCCCAAGAGTTATTTGATTTGTTTTTCCTCTCCTGTATTTATTCTCGCTAATTGTCTTGATAATTGTTTGAAAATATAGATCGGTACATGGCTCCTGAAGTTTTCAAGCACCGGAAATATGACAAGAAAGTTGATATTTTCTCCTTTGCCATGATACTTTATGAGGTAGTTTTGCCATCTAAACTTAGAATCCAGCAGTGTCATCATATTATCATGCCTGTTCCGAATGACAGTAAATGTTCCTTTCGATTGTAGATGCTGGAAGGGGATCCACCTTTTTCCAGTTATGAACCTTATGAGGCTGCTAAGTATGTATCAGATGGGCATCGCCCAGCTTTCCGTTCAAAAGGACATACTGCTGAGCTGAAAGAGTAAGTACAAGCTAAACAGTACCCTCTTAACATTCTGCTATTGCCATGTTTATGTTAGCCTTCAGTACTGTAACATGGTTTTCCTAATTGCAGATTGACTGAGATATGTTGGGCTGCGGATATCAATTTGAGACCATCTTTCCTAGAGATACTCAAGAGGCTGGAGAAGATCAAGGAAAGCTTGGCATCCCACGATCACCACTGGCATTTATTCTCACAATAACAATGCATATATTCGTCACAAGCAATTTAAACTACAGGTGTTGTTGTGAATTGATTTACTTCGGAGATTGGTGTCGATTGTGTACAGATTAGATGGGTCAAAAAATGTCCACTGAAACGACAAAAACTCTGCTGCTTTTCTTTCAGCTAAAGCTGATATTTTGCTGATATATTCTTGTTTTCCCAATATCATTATTGCTTTTAGCTAATTCTGAAAGCTTGGAGAGTTATTAAGCCCATAGTTCTACAGCATATATCAAATAGATACCCACCCTTTACCATTTATCAGATGTTCACATTGTTGCTTGAAAGTGCTTCAGTAGACCGTAGAGCTCTTATTTGTAAATGTACTCTCTGTAGAGAAATACCAACTTACAACTATTTTTTAATCTGGAGAACTGAAAGATGCTTTTGAGATTTTGCATAAACCAATTGTGTTCTCATCGTCGCTGCCGAAGTAGCCAATTTTTGTCCTCAATACGTGCACGGGCAAGATTGGCACCATCATGAAACTAACAGTTTTTTTTTTTCTGAGAGGGACGCAGTTTTATTTGAGTAGTTTCCTCTGCAACTGATGGGGTGGTGTTGATTGATCGCATCATGAATAAACCGTTGCCGATAGGTGTTAACATCTGTTGTACTGTATGTTATCGAGCATGATGTTCGTTGTGTGTGATTTTCAACAGAAAAGAATGAACTGACGTTGTTTTCTGTATTTTACCAAAAAAAGTTGTTCCTGAGCGTCAGTCATTTTTAAATACCTGTTCTTTTAGGCCTCACCCAGCACCCTAGTTTTCAACAGAAAAAAAAAACAATTCTGACATAATAATTTTCTGTGCATAACTTTGTTTGTACAGATATGGCTCAAGGTTTAAATGAAGTACCATGCAAGATTGTTGTGACATTCAAATCAGTATTCAACGCAAAAATGAGCTGGTGATCTCGTAAATAAAGCATGTATGAATCGATCATGTCATTCTTATGCATTGTATGAATCGACCAAATTTTGATCTAAGCAATGCAGTACCAACAAGAACACATTCAAATTCCTGAAATAGCACACAAAATTCTCACAGGAGTGGCCAACCATGACAGTGTACAAAATGCAACATCTATAATAAAACCAAAACTCGAACATACATTTTGAGAAGAGTGACAACCTGCAAGTTGCAACATAGAAGCAACACAACCAGGCTTGATAATTTCAAACCAACTAATTTATCAAATCATAATAGTCGGGCTTTTCTCACAGACACAAGCTAATAGAGTTGGCTCACAGAGAAACATTTCTAATATTTCACTAATGTTTTGAGATGAGAAATTATTTAAGAATTTAACTTCTGTATGCCAAGGGTTTATCATCTCAAAAAGAGAGAGCACACCAGCTTTGCATTACTATTAAAATTTAATTTAAGCATTGGTGGGGCCTTCTCACAGGAAGAAGACAACCCTTCAAAAATAAGCGTATGCTGCTTAGTATGGCGTGCACACGGTATTCTTTAGTAAAAGGCGAAAGAATAGTTCGCTTTGTGCTCACCACGCAGCTGCGTGCTTTTCAACTGCTGCACCACCCGCTGTTATATAGCCGAGCACCCCGCCCTCTTCTCTCCCTTGGCCAGGCGAGGTGGGACTAAATGAAACGTCTAGCTCCTCCTCTTCCACTCCCGTTGCACATGCGCTTCTCCAGCAAAGCCCACATTACTATTAAAATTTAATTTCAGCATTGGTGGGGCCTTCTCACAGGAAGAAGACAACCCTTCAAAAATAAACGTATGCTGCTTAGTATGGCGTGCACACGGTATTCTTTAGTAAAAGGCGAAAGAATAGTTCGCTTTGTGCTCACAAGCAGCTGCGTGCTTTTAAACTGCTGCACCACCCGCTCTTATATAGCCGAGCACCCCGCCCTCTCTCCCTTGGCCAGGCGAGGTGGGACTAAACGAGAACAGCGCTCCGCCTCTTCCACTTGACTCCCGTGGCACATGCTTCACCAGCAAAGCCAACAGAACTACAGAAGGACAATGTGGGCCAACCAGGTTATCAGCCCAATGGAGAGGCAACAATAGCCCAGCCCGACAGGCCCGTCGCCTCCCACTCTGCATGCAACTCCCATCGTCTCAAGGAAAAAACTCCTGCAAGTCCTTTTGAGTGCGGCACACACAACAAAACTTGATCCATTTCTCCACACACAAAAAACCTAACCTGGCAACACGTTCCTTCCTAGGTTTGTGTGAGGACTATGTATTGCAACAGTCTAGAGTTTTTTGTTTTGAATCTGTGAAACATTTTATATTATTTGGTTGGCAAAGTCACCGACACTCTCACTAAAAGGAACAGCTCTAGAAAATAAAAATGATGTCGCTCTAAGTTACATCATATGAAACCATCAACAGAAACATTTCATCCCTGTTCAAGAAAAAAGAGGAAACATTTTACAACTGTATTTGATTGAACAAAAGCTAGGGCACAGAAAGGCATTTCACAAGTATGATGACCACGGTTTCTTACTGAAGATTTGAGTATTCGCTCGAAAACATAAGTTAACAGCTGGCGGAAACAATATACCCTAATTCGCAATGATTTGTTTCTGATCATGGGAGAACTACAGCAGCTTCTTTCTCTCGAAAAAGGTCTTCAGATGCCACAGCTGCAACCCTGCCACGGACAGGCAGATCCCGAGCGAGAGGAAACTCAGCCACCCCATCCTCGAGTTTGTCTGCCTGTTGATGTTCTGCATTTCCTCCTCCCTGCACAAATGACAGATAAAGAAAACTTGGTTTCAGAATCGTGTCTCTGGTTATCATGGAATGAAGTTTTACCGGTGCCAAAAACTATACTAGGCGGAAGAATGTCAGGTCGAAGGCTTGATCTGAGAGTTAGCTTCTTTAAGTATCATCAAGTGAAGTGCTAGAAATAATAGGCAGTTTTGTACCTTTCACGAAGATAAAACATTTCTAAATGGATAGATTTGATGGTATCCTCTAGCTTCTTCAGCTCTAGTTCCATCATCTGCAAGAAGTAAGAATACAAATGCATGAACAGCTGATCCTAACACAAAACAATATAGGATAGTACTACTGCTGCAGTAATATCACTGTATATTACAGCTAAATACTTAAATAATATATAACATGTTGTTTAAGATCTATGTATTTTAATAGTATTGGTGATGTACCACATGTTCTCTACAGAGGTATAGACATGACAAACAAAACGGTGACTTAACAATGTCAATGTGTTCTGTTCTAATAAGACCATATTCACAGAACCAGATATATTTTTGGGGCTTATTTTATGACTTTATGAGCGGTGTTCAAAAGCTAATATGAACCCCTACTGCCTACTGTTTAAAACCCAACACTAGCTGACACAGTGATACACGTTACCAGCAATGATATGTCGATGTGCAATTATTAGATGGACAATGTCGTAGATAATCTACCAAACACCCAATTTCTGGGAGATAAAAAGAATCAGCGGGTATTGAGTCTCCTTTCTGCATTCCTTTTCCCTTTTTTTCTGTGAAATATGTGCTTATGATGAAGAGTTAATGGAAAATAGCTGCATGTCAAAATTAAAGAATGACCAAACTCATCACATATCAAATTCATATATTGCTCTCTTTGGAAATATGGCAAGACACCAAAAGATTGTTTGACATATAAAACCTTTGTTCAGTTAGATTCTGACTCTAAATCACACCTTACATTGTGTGCAAGTGATATTCATGATTCAAGTACAATAACATACGGAACCAGGTGAAGAAAAATGCCTAACAGAGGATCCAAAAGTCAACGTTGTAACCTAATTCGTATACATACTCTTGCACAAGTAACAAGGTGAGCAAAGCAGAAGACATTTTACCACAAAACTAAGAGTTAGCTTAATTTAACTAACCACTGCACTATTCAGCACCTTCTCCAAACACACTAATATGCAAGAACTGTCTCATATTCTTAAAACTCCTTGAATCAAAATTTAAAACAACCCAGATGCATCCAATCAACTCAGGTCTGGAAGGGATAGTCTACCACCTCACAGGCAGATAGCTCAACATAAAGAAGAAAAGCCAGAAGTGAATTGATTGCAGGTGCGCTCAGAATGACCACAGTGTCTACACATACTACAGAAAACTGCATGGCAACCCAAGTGAACAAGCAAACTAAGGAACACAACCTAAAAGTATATAAATGACTAATTTACATGAGATAATAGTTTCCACACGAGATATTAACAATCACTGCAAGCCTACCCCTTTCTCTTAAAATTTCAGCATACCTAGAACCGAATAACTCTGTTCTACAAAATCTAACAGTCCTAGATCCATACACACTGAAATTGCTCCCGAACAGCCGAACGTGCAAAAGCCCAACCTTGTCACTCAAGGACATAACCCCCGAACATCCCATCATAATAATCGAACCACTAGCGCAAATTCCCAATTTATTACACAGCCAAGCACCGACGTGACAGGTAGAGTCTATAATTCTCTGCTGCTAAGTGCACTGTCGCAAATTCAGTACAATGAATCACTAGCCAAAACTATATTATCGAGAGGGTAATTCAGCCATATGAAACAACACAGTTAGTTGAAATTTGGGCACAAACTGAAGTAAGCAGCCCAAGGGCGAACCGAAGCACTCACATCGACCTTGCCCTTCTTGGCGACGTTGGACCAGTCCTTGGCCGTGACGCCGCTCTTCCAGTCGAACTCGAAGGTGACGGTGACGGGTGGCTTGTGGTCAGGCGCCCAGAAGCAGGCCAGGTAGTCCCCGGCCTCCACCGCCGTGAAGGCGAAGTGCCCCGACTGCACGTTCTCGGAGTAGTGCATGCTGTTCCCGTACGGCGACGTCACCTGCGTCAGCCCAATCGCACAAATCAGCGAAATCACCAGATCGCCGCGGTTTCCCCCAAACCAAATCGCGGGCCGCTCGACGACGATCGATTAATTACTTACCCTGAGGGAGACGCGGTGCGAGTCGGCGAGCTGGGCGTCGGGGTAGTTGGGGTCGGGCCCGACGACGCTGTACTTGCCGACGGCCATGGAGTCGACCTTGATCTCGTCGGAGATGCACTTGGTGTGGCCGGACTCGAGGTCGAACCGGAGGGCGCGCGCCGACGGCGAGGCCGCGAAGAGGACGGCGGCCAGGAGGAGGAGAGCGGAGGGGGGCAGCCATCTGGGGGCAGGGGATCCGGGGCGGCGCGCGGCCATGGCCGGAGATCGGAGTGGGAATCGAAGACGAAGAGCGAGGCAAGGTCCGCAGACGAAGTCACGGGCGTTTGGCTGACTGGGATGGGGAGGGAGGGGGAGGCTTGTTGAGGTTTGTGACGTCCAAGTGACTAAAAGGTGCAGTACTATCAATCTTTTTTTTTAGCTGGGATTTAGTGATCAATTTTCCTTAAAAATACTGAGAATAATGTTCATAGTACTCGAATTATGAGATCACTTTGTGCATTGACATTGTTGAATGTTGAGATAGCAGAAGATTATGAGAGTATGAGTTGGTTGATTGCCTGCCGACTTGATATTCTTAAGGAGAATATTGCTGGAGGGATTGAAAATGAGCAAAGTGTTCGCAGTTGGTGTGGTTGTTGGATCGTCCGCAAGCCAACTAGTGGTCTCATCTCATGCAAGGGAAGATGCAGGTTTAAGTGGGTGTTTAAATTTTTAGACCACAATGGCTTTTTAGGACTCTGCAAACTTAAACATTTTTTTCTGCTGGCGGATGTGTGCGAAATTTGAAGGATTAGACCCTTACCTTGGGCGGGTGTTGATTTCATTGCATGGCCACCTGAAAAAAATGGATACTTTTCTGTTTAGAGTCCTATCGCACAGCTTCTAATGAGCTCCTCAGTGGATCGGCCGTTTCTGCTAGCTCTCGGCGTGATAGGAGTTGTGAGGGATGAAAAGCCATCTAGTCAAGTCATGCCCCCCCCTAAAGTTATTATCTTTGCTCGGCGGTTAACATCAAACTTTCTTTCAACCCGGTGCAATAAACATAAAGAGAAATTTGGGCGTAAAGCCAAGTTACACAATCTGTGGACACCTTTCATGTTTTTTGTGCTTGGAACAATGCTAGGCGCTTGTGGTGAGCCATGGCCTCTAAATGGGAATTGTCGGATGTTATAATGATACGACCTGGAGGGGATTAGTGGTTCATTCAGTTGGTGTGCGAGCTTGACGAATTTATGCGAGAGTTCGACTGCTGTTGTTGCTATGAAGGATTTGGCATGTCAGAAACTAATTGGTACATGAGAAGACAGCCCCGCTGGTGCCTATATCTACCAAATTCTTTTCTATTTACCTTGCATTTTTACAATCCTTGCAGGTATGTTGATCATGTTAAGATAAAACAGTAGCACATAACCGCTTCCCCGCTCATGAGACTCACAAGCAATAACGATGTTGTTGACGTTCTCTCGCCATGGATTCATCCACCCCTACTCACATGAAATTGAATACCGATGGTTCCGTCTTAACGGGACATCAGGTGCAGGGGATGATACTCCAGGATAATGAGGGCTCCGTCATGTCCAGTTCATGTCAACCACACTCATGCAACGTTCTTGAGGCTGGAATTTTGACAATCATAGAAGGACTATCTCTGACATTACAATGGAACAACCTTCCTATTGAAGTTGAATCCGACTGTCTGAAAACGTATCAATGATCAAGAGCATGGAGAGCAAGGAATTTCAATATTTCTTTTCTTGTCGGTGAGATCTGTTAGGAAATATGCAACTTGTATTATCAGGAGGCCAAAGGCCAGTATATATATACATGTACAGGTGTGGAATATGCAGGAAACCCCTTATA
>CBMN010038490.1:0-16267 GCA_000582825.1 Hordeum pubiflorum
AAAAAAAAAAAAAAAAAAAAGCTCTGGTGTCGAGCTCTAATCTTCCCCCTTCGTGATTGATTCATCAGTGCCAAATCCAAGAATTAGAGCTGCTCCATTGACGGGGGAGAGATCGACAGCAATGGGGGAGCTGGTGGTCGCCCGGAGGTACTGGTGCCACATGTGCGCCACGGCGGTCAGCCCCGTGATGGCGGAGGCCGGGGTGGAGATCAAATGCCCCTATTGCGGCAGCGGCTTCCTCGAGGAGATGGAGACCGCCCGCAGCAGCGTCGCCGCCGGCACCGGCCACGCCAGCGGCACCTACCCTAGCGCCGACAACGCCATCTCCATCTGGGCCCCCATCATCGACAGCATGGTCGGCGACCCCGTCCGGCGCCGTCGCAGCAACCGACGTACTGTGGACGCCGTGGCCGCCGCAGAGGACGAGCTGGACAACGTCGACTTCTCGCGACGCCGGCGGCGCGCCACCGCGTTCCTGCGGCTCCTGCAGGCCATCCGGGAGCGCCAGCTGCAGCGCCTCGAGTCCGCGGCCGCCCTCGGCAGCGGTGGTGGCCTGGAGGCAGAGCACTACAGCCCATTCGGCCGGAGCATCTTCGCCACCGCCCCCCTCGGGGAGCACGGCATGGCGCTGGGGGACTACTTTCTTGGGCCCGGGCTGGACGCCCTGATGCAGCAGCTGGCCGACAGCGACGCGGGCCGGCAGGGCACGCCGCCGGCAAAGAAGGACGCTGTGGAGGCGCTGCCGACCGTGGAGGTGGTGGGCGGCGGCAACGAGGAGGACGCGGCCAGCTGCGCGGTGTGCCTGGAGGACTACGCGTCCGGCGAGTGCGCCCGGGAGCTGCCCTGCAGGCACAGGTTCCACTCCCAGTGCATCGTGCCGTGGCTGGAGATGCACAGCTCCTGCCCGGTCTGCCGGTTCCAGCTGCCGGCCGACGACGACCCAAAGAGCTCATGCGGCAGCGGCAGTGGTAGTAGCACCACCACCACCTATGTCACCTATGTCAGTAGTGAGGTGAACGACAATGTCGATGATCATGGCAATGAGAGTAGCGATGGTGGAGTTGAGGCAGAGGGGAATGCCGCCGTGGAGCGCCAAGACGGCGATGTGGAGGCTGAAGGAAACGTGAGCCGGCTGCCGGCGTCCATACAGTGGCTCAACAGCCTCTTCTCCCCGCAGGGGACATCACCGTCGTCCACTTCGACTTCCGGCGGCAGCTCGCGGCACTTTGAGGACTAACTCTTGCTCCGTTTGGATGCCATTGCCATACCACGCACGCTGCTGCGCTAAAATTTGGAGCATTTCTCTGTGTCTCTTCTTCGTGTGAATCGGTCATTTGGGTGTAATTTAAAAACAAAAAACAAGGGTTGTACAGTTTAAATTCAATACATTTTGTCAAATATATGACTGATGTTCATCAGTTTTCAAACTCTACACGACGGTAATCAACCACAATCCTGAGTCATTTTGATGCAGAGCCCGGGCAGCCCGGGGTCATGCCTCCTTTTTGAAAGAAAAAACCCCACAATTCTGAGCATAATTGACCAAACGCTTTTATTGTACTCCCTCTGTGAAGAAATATAAAAGCGTTTAGATCACTACAAACGTTCTTACATTTCTTTAAGGAGGGAGTATCAATCATCCTTCACCATCTAGAGATAAACTAGTAGCATTCACCATCTCAAGATAAACTAGCACTTACAAAATGTTAGAAATATAACGCAAACAACAGGAAGACAGATGAAAGTGAAGCAACTATCAGATAGTTCAATCGTTGCACAAGTTATAGCAGTAGCAATACAAAGCTGCTACAATAATAGTTTTGGTGTTTCCATGGCTTAACCCCTCTCATAAAGAGTAAACAGCCACAACTTGATAACACAAAGTTTTAACCAGGTTGCACTGCCGCATTCTTGGCAGCAAAAATCTGTGGGTATGCGTAGCCTCGCGAAAAAGGAAAAAATCCCCAGGCAAAATGGTGTTGCATTGTTGCTGCCACTAGCTTACACGGTCAAGAGCTTGATGACAGATGCATTCCCGATGCGGTGAAGGGCCACAATGGACTCACCAGCGTTGCAAAGCCCCATCTCCTTGGCGCTCTTCATGGCAAACCTCAGTGCCTCTTCCGTGGCTTCGCTGTCAAACGCCTTGGCAGTGCCAGCACTCAGCATAGGGATCACGCCCCTCACGATAAGACTTTGCCTGGCAGGCCCCTCATCGCTGCAGATCCAGTCAAACTCGACCGTCTTGAGCTCAGGAACCACGACAGACAGTATCGGCATGGATGGCCTATACTTGGCTACAAGCCTTGCAGTTGTTCCTCCCCTAGTCAATACCAAAATAAGCGTCGCCTTAGCTGAGTTCGCTGTGCGGACAGCTGATGAGGCAAGGCTCTCCAATGGGCTCATGGGAATTGGGGCTGATGACATGATTGACTTGAAAACAGCAGAATAGTCCACGCATGACTCGGCCTGCATGCAGATCTTGGCCATAGTTTGCACTGCCAGTTCTGGATAAGCCCCGGCGGCTGTTTCACCACTGAGCATGACACAGTCAGTGCCATCAAGAACTGCGTTGGCGACATCAGTTGCTTCCGCTCGAGTAGGGCGAGGAGACTTGATCATAGACTCCAACATCTGGGTTGCAGTCACAACTGGCTTCCCCTGAATGTTGCACTTGAAAATCATCACCTTCTGTGCATAAAAGATCTTCTCTACAGGAATTTCCATCCCCAAATCACCTCTTGCCACCATAAAAGCATCAGACTGTGCCAGGATATCATCAAAGTTAGCTACTCCTTCCTGGTTCTCAACCTGCACATTCAAGTTAACTGTAAATATGTGCTAGGTGTAAGTGCACAAGTGTAATACCCAAAAAAGAGAAAATGGTGTACCTTTGACATCAGCATTATTGACTTGGCATGCTCCCCAAGTACCTTCCTGACCTCCACAAGATCTGAACCTTTGCGGACAAACGACAAAGCAATCATGTCAATCTTGTTCGGGACACCCCATTGAAGGATATCCTCCCTGTCCTTTTCAGTGAGTGTTGGGAGATCAACAACGACCCCTGGAAGATTGACATTCTTCCTCTCACCAAGCATAGCAGTGTTCTCACAACAGCAGCGAACAAGACCTTGCTCTTTGTCACAATGAAGCACAGTAAGAGTGATGGTACCATCAGCGCATAATATGACACTGCCTGGCTTCAGATCAACTGCTAGCTTCTTATAGCTCATTGATATCATCTTGTCGTCCCCCTTTATGTCATAATCTGTGGAGATCACAATTTCTTGGCCCTTCCTCAACTGGATAGGCTTCCCATCTTTCAAAAATCCAGTACGGATCTCTGGACCCTGCAATGTCAAAAACCAATGAATATCTGATCAATAAGCTTTCATCAAGCAAACAAGTGTACACAAAATGAGGTAAATGGTTCTCCATATGACACATAAGAGATAATCGTTTCATCACTGACACACATCCAGGCCCATACACCACAAACAAGATCACTTGTATTTAATTTCTGTGACTATCAAGCAGATCATGGAGACAGAAATTTGACATCCAACTTTTGGTCTGTCATAGTTTGCTCTCAACACATGTAGAGAAAATTTTAGACATATTGCAACTTTCTTCATCCAAACAAGGATTCCAAATGTTGCTATGATGATGATAACATTTTTTTCCAAATACATTACCCACCTTGATTAAAAACAGTAATGGAAACCAAGTGTGTGCCATGACAAACGGTTGAGGCCCATGTTATGTTGCTTTTTTTAGCCGCTAGAAATGTGAATGCATTATGATAGTATGGTCAACTAATCCCAGGTAAGGTTTGTTTCAGGTTATGTGTGTGCCATTTAAGTTTAATCATTTGTGCTCCAAATATGCATTCACATTTGCTCCTAACTAATAGTTTAGTAAACTGTCTCTGCAGACAACTTCTCCAATTGGGTATTTGAAATAAAATTCACAATACACTGTTAGCTGATCATGCAAAATTACTTGCCCCTTGGATGTGGCAGTTACATATATACTATCTGGACATCTTTGTGTGGGTGATACGCAAGAGAAGAAAATCTAGACTGTAATCACACAAGGCATACACTTTGTTGCAGTAGCAGCACAATAATTGTCAGTAGATCCGAAACTTGATAACGCTATCAAAAAAAATACTGCTCTAAAGCATGGGCCATTACTAAAACATTGCAAGGCCAAACAAACAAGAGGATTAAAAGGAATGACATATTACACTTTGGCTTCTTTTAACTGAGCTATATGTTAAAGTTCAAAAAATGATACTATTAACATTTTGGCAATTCAAATATAAGTTGGTAGCACAATGTGAAAAGCATACAATTATCCACTGGTACTCTGACAAAACAGAACAGAACAAAACAAAACGCATTAATATAGGCAGAAACTCTCGCTGTAGCACAAGGACCACAAGCCGACAAACTCGACAACAGCAAGCTAGCCAAAATCAAAATCCAGCTAGGCTAGTATTGCTCCATTGATAAACACAGTTGCAAAATCAACGTGCAAATCAAGCTATATGTCAATGCAGACATTTAATGGCTAGATCTTCTGATACCAGAAATATCTTCTGCCATCTGTCGCTTTAATTGCTGGTAAATTTACCATACTAGTAAAACAGTACTAACATACACAAGCAGCGAAAAAGAAAGCAGATCAGGAAAAATATTCAAGGGAGCAAAGAAATAAATCCGAGATCATAACCAATAATAACAACATAAAAAAACACAGTAATAACCACTGAAAGTTGCTAAGGACCTGAAGTTAACTTTGTGATGTCTTAAGATTTGTTTCAGATCATAGGTTCTGCCAATATGGTTTAATCATTTCATCATCCAAATATGACCATATTTGCTCCTAGCAACTAAGTAGTAGTTTACTGTACTACTTCTGCAGACAACTCCTGCAACGGGACATTCTGTAAAATAAAATGCTATCAGATGTTAAGCCATCATGCAAAATTACTTGCCCCTCGGATGTGATAGTTAGATAGTATTTGGACATCTTTGTGTGCCTGACATAGAAGAGAAAATGAATCTAAGAATTATATTCTAATCACGTAATTCATATACTTTGTTGCAGCAGCAACATAATAGTTGTCAGTAGATTCACAAGAGCTGTAATTTGAAGGAAAAAAAATACTGTTTCAGAAGCGTGAGCCGTTACTGAACCATTACAAGGTCCAAACAAAAACGTGAGGAAGAAAAAGGAACTATATATGTTACACTTTGGCTTCTTGTGTTAACTGAGCTAAAGGTTAAAATACTCGAAATTATACCGAGTTCTTTAATTTTGCTAGCATTTTGGCAGTTCATCCATATTTCAGTTGGCTGCCCGAGGTGAGAATAATACATATTTTCCATTGGCAGCGCAGTCACAAGCATACTACAAGAAACAAATCAAATGAACGCACCAGGAAGCAGCATGAGGACCACAGCCGACAAGGTAATGAAATCTAGCGAATCGAAATTCAGAATACCGGTGCAGGCTGCAGAGTATTAGTACATTGGTCCATTCGATAGCAAAGTTGGCATGCAAAACAAGCTAGGTGACCAATGAAGGCAATTGATTGCTAGATCTTGCGATATCAAAAATATCGTGTGCTACAATCTGTCGCTTTAATTGCCTGCAAATTTACCATAGCCGTAACATGCAGAAGCAGCAGTCCAAAACAAAAATCAAGGGAGTAAAGAAATCAGAGATCGCATCCACAAAGAAGATCAAGAAATACGGACGAGTAATAATCCCTGAAAATGGCTAAAAATAGCCAAATCGCTGGCATAAGAAGTAGTAGTACAGAAAACACTCGACCGAACCCCAACCAAAGCCCACCCAGAGAGAAGACCAGCAGCCTGGCTATTACAAGTTCATCTACAGATTTTAATCCGGAAAAATGAATTAACGGTGAACCAAAACCTAGAGCAAGCATGAGCAGGCAACAGAATTATAAACAAGGCAAAAGGCTGGCACAGATCAGATCGGCGAGGCGCGGAGCCAAAAGAAGGAGAGCAAGGGGAGGGACCTTGGTGTCGAGCATGACGGCGCATAGGATCCCGGTGCGCTCCATGGCGGCGTGCAGGTTGTCGAGCGTCCCCTGGTGGTACTCGTGGGAGCCGTGGGAGAAGTTGAAGCGGGCGACGCACATGCCGGCGCGCAGCAGCTTCTCGATCATGTCGACGGAGCGCGAGGCCGGGCCGAGCGTGCAGACGATCTTGGTCTTGGGCCGGCGCCGCATGACCGCGAGGCCGTACTCCCCCGCCTGCGACTGCGACAGCTCCCCGTTGGACACCATGGCTTGTCGGTCGCCGGATCTGTCTGCGGCCGGAGGAGGGGAGGGGATTCTTTCTGGCGCTGTGTGTGTCTTTGGGCGAGGTGGTGGCGTGCTTCTTGCTCTCCAAGAATGGGACGGCTCGGTTAAATAAACGGCGGATTGATTGAGGGCAGGGAGAAGGGGGAATGGAAAGGAAAGTGTTTGCTGTGCTGTTCTTCTTGCTCTCCAAGACCAAGGACGGGTGCGGGCGGGGTGGGGTGAGTAATAATGCGGCGCTGGTCTCGTTGACAGCTCTCTCTCTCTCTCTCCGGTCAAAAACGATGGGGGGAGACTGCCAGCCTGGGCCCACGGGTAGATTTGTGCTGCTGATTCTGCGCCATCGGAATTATTGATGATGGTATAATAAACCATTCAAGCATCTTTTTCTTTTTTGCGAAAAAAAAACCATTCAAGCATCTGAGAATATATTCGGTTTTGGGCACCCGTATAAAACATCTTGTAAGGAGTATTCTATACTACCTAGGCCCTACATGTAATTGATTATTACTAGTATTTTTACACCAATAATTGATTAAGAAAGAGAATGGCGAACATTTTCTTTGAACTGGAAAAACGGTGAAAGGCAAGCAAAACTTTGGCAACAAAGCAAACCCTGGCTAGTCTAGTCCTTCACAAATTTGGTGACATACTCGTCACAAAGCAAAATAGGTGAATGGAAGGACGAGAAAGGGCAAAGTGAAACAGCACCTTGTCGGCTCAAAACCGCCACGTAGCTACAAAACACCATGTGCATGAACATGCCAGGGGCTCCACCCAAACGGCACCTGTCTTGCGACGTTCACCAAAAGCCAAAAGCCGTGGAGACAACTGGCCACTCCGCTTATTAGAGCATCTACAGCAGCAGGTTGCAAATATAACTCCTCAAATCGTCCACGGACGCGTCCGTGACCAGCACGTCTTAAATAAACACAACCGTATCCAGACATCTTATACTTAAATTCTTAAATTCATACAAAAGCATGCAAACAAAAAAAAAACTACATACTACGAAACCTAACTACTACTCTTTGTCGAAGATTTTGACGATCTTCGTGCCCTCCGGCGGATACATGTGCGACAGCTGCAGCTCTGCCCCCTCCGACGGATGCGGGAGGACGTCATCCAACGCTAGTCGCATACATCCGGCCTTTCTTATATTTTTTCAAGTCCGCACGATCAAATATCCGCATGTAAAAAGTAAAGACATTCAAATAGCCACATGCAGCACTGGTTCAAATTTAAAAAAGTTGAAATATTACATCCCAACATTGTTGTTCCCTTTCACGGGCCACTGATGCTCAATCAGATCTTCCTTCAGCTGCTCGTGAGTTGGTTGATGTCGAATTTGTTGATGCATTTGAATAAACTCTTCAAATGTGGCTGGATTCTGTTCCGGAAGTTGGATAGGATCACCCATGTTCTCGAATTCCAGAGTTGCTACAGCATCGTCACCCTCATCCTCGACGATGATGTTGTGCATGATCACACAACATGTCATCACCTCTCACAAGGTCTATGAATCCCATTGTTTTGCGGGTCCATGAACAACCGCAAAACGGGCATGCAGAACTCCAAATGCCCTCTCGACATCCTTTCTAGCTACTTCTTGTCTTTGGGCAAAGTGAGCATTTTTCTGGCTAACTGGGTTTGAGATGGTGCTCACAAAGGTAGTCCATGGATGATAGATACCGTTAACTAGATAGTGGCCCATGTTGTACTCATGTCCATTAATAGTATAATGGCAAGGAGGAGTTTTTCCTTGAGTCAGGCTCATAAACAACGACGATAGTTGCAGCACATTGATGTCATTGTGAGACCCGGGCATTGCCAAAGAAAGCGTGCCAAATCCAAAGATCCCGTGATGCAACTGCTTCAAGAATTATGGCGGGCTTCTTAACATGACCCTGATATTGCCCTTGTAAAGCCTTCGGGCAGTTCTTCCATTTCCAATGCATGCAGTCAAGGGATCCAAGCAAACCTAGCCACCCTCTTGCTTCTAAAATTGCCAAGAGCCTCTCAATGTCTGCCACAGTTGGTTCTCTCAGGTACTGAGGTCCGAACACCTTGACCACTGTCGGCCCAGTGGGACCAGGGGTACCACGGCCCGTCTGCTGGTCGCACCAGGAGGCGGCGGTGGGCTGGCCTAAGAAGATTGATCCCCCTCTTTCCTCTCCCAATAGATTTGCCTCGCGAGGGGCAGGGCCCCTTGCGCGAGGCCTAGCCCTACCGAGGCAACTTGGGGGGCGCAAGCACCTCGCGGGGTAGCTTCGCGAGGCAGTTGGTACGGGGCCATCCGCAGTGTGCGTCCCCCTCCACAAAGGTGATTCCCCCAATGTCATGGCGAGGACAGAGGGGGTGGGCAGGACGGTTTTCCATTTTGGTGATAAGGGAGGCAGTGGAGCCCGCTTCCCCCAAAAGCAAGTCCCAAAGTGTTTCCCCTTTGATGCAAGAAGATCAGGACGGATCGGCGCTGCAGGACGGAGGTCATCACCGAGCCCATCGGCGCGTCACGAAGACTACTTTAGCTGGCGGAGACCGCCTTTTGTCAGGATAGGACTGGTTTCATGTCCCCCTTTGAATTGCCGCCCTGTGGCTACCCTTTCCCGCCGATGTTTACAGGGAAGAGGACCAAGGCACTACAAAGGGGGAAGGGCCGCCTCCATGTAAGGGGATCGAGTCATTTTTTCTTCCCAAGACCTCGTGTACCTCGGGCACAGCTCTCCCACACGGACCAATCCAAGACAAAGCAGGAGTAGGGTATTACATCCCAACGGTGACCCGAACCTGGGTATCTCTTGCGTCCCTGTCGTGTCCCTTGTGTCTGTCATGCAAGCGGGGGATGGGCACAGTGTCTGTGCTCGGGTCAGTCCCAGCAACGCTGCAAAACCTAAGTGACCGAGCTCTGGCTCGCGGGCCTGCCCCCGTGTACGTCACCTCACTAGGTCCTTGGTGCTCTAGTCTCTTCGCATAACACCCACAGGCAACCCCGCAAGCGTGCCCCGCTGTGTACTTTATAGAAGCTTGGCAACATCTTTGATGCAGGATACCAAAGACCCCAGGGCCTCCCCTCGGGAGGCTTCGCGAATGCCATGCGAGGAGCAGGGAGCCTCACGAGGACCGACGCTTCACGGGCCATTCCCTGCGAAGGATCCTCCCCGGGCCACGCACCCTGAAGGAGATAAGTTCAAACACCCCTCAGGGACTCCTCCCTCTCGTTCCCTTCTCGAAAAGATCTGATTCCCTCGGCACGAGCCGCCTGTGCGTCAAGGGGGGAGGACCCTGAGCATCGCGCCTCAGGGGCTCCTACCAGTCGTAAGAGCCCTACACCCTCTGGCCTTGCCGAGCGCACGCTCTTGGCATACCATCGATGGTGTAGCCTTCCTCAGGGGCTGGGTCCCAGCGACGCAGGGCACTGAGGCAATGCAAAAGGGGAAGAAGGGCCTCGGGAGAGGAGCAAGAACGCATAAAACATTAAGTACTTAATACAAAAGTACCAGACAAGTGGTTCACGCCCAGTGAGGCTGCATCTACTTTATTACAGTAATGGGTCAGGGGGAGTCTAAGCGAGAGGAGCGCCCCTAGCACCGCTCTTGCCATCGTCGCAAGGGGGCTCATCATGACACTGGTCGCCGTCGAGCCCGAAGGCGTATAGCTGGACGAAGCTAGCTACTTGCTCCTTCGCGGCCGCTTCAAGACTTTCGCGGAGTTCCCTCGGGACCGGGGCCACAATCTGGCCAAGGTTGAAGCGGTGGTTGAGGCAGAGGAGGTTGCAAAAGAGCCGTGTCGTCGCCTGGGTCAACAGGTCATGGCTCGCCTCCTCGGTGGCAGCGTCCGCGTCGCACAGCTGCTCCCTGAGGTCGTCAACCTCGGCATGGAGCTTACCCTGACGAGCCACGAGGTCCCTCTACTCGACAAGAGAGACCTGGGATGCCGCCAGCTCACGCTCCATCGCCGCCAGACGCTTCTTCTCCGCCTCCTGCAAAGACGAAGTGGCCGCAAGCCGGCACTCCAAGGCGTCGGCACTCTTCTCGCGGGCGGCGAGCTGCTTCTCGCGGGCCTCGGCAGCCTCCTCCCGCGCATCAAGGCAGACCTCGCGTGAGGCGGCCTGCTCCCGGAGCACCTTGTCATGGGCTCGGCCTCGTCTCGCTGCCTCTTGGCTGCCTGGGCGTCCTCCCGAGCTTTCGCGAGGGCAGCATGGGCGTCTTCGGCGAGCTGCTCGCACTGCGCCTGGGCCTCCTCGCTCTACAGGCGATCCCGCTCAGCCGCCTCACGAAGCCGCCTCCACTCCCCCGCCAGGCGTCAGTGCTCCCCAACGCAGAGCTCCGCCTCCTTCCTGATTTCTCCCTCAAGGGTGTGGAGTGCAGTCGTGAAGCCACGACAGGCCCTGTCCCAGAGGGCGGCGTCGCTCCCCTCCAATGTCAGGCAAAGCTCTCCAGGGCCTTCTCGCCCCCCGCTAGCGCTGTAGGGCAAGGAGGTGCGCCCTCAAGAGTCTTCGGCGGCTTCGCACTGCCCCCTCCAGCAGGAGGCGCGCTCGCCGACAGGTGCAGGGGGCTCGGGACAGCCACCTCCTTAGCCAGCTGCGTCGCCCCGCATGTGCTAGCCGCCCGGGGAGCACCTGGAGCCGGGAGCTTGAGCCGAGAGGCAGTCCCCGCCTAGGTCGTGGGGGGCTCCTCCGCAGCTGGCGTGGTCTGCGGAGCCGGGGCCGGTGTCCCGCCTCCCATAGCTCCCGTCTCAGCCGTCGTTGAGGGGGCTGCCCCAAGGGTCGCCTCTTTGACAGTATCGGGAGGTGTCGCCTCGCACCGCTCGCCCGGCCCGCTTCCCTCCTCCGGCGCCGCCATCGGACGTGACTCCATGGCGAAAGTGGCAGACTTCGGGGAGGCGGACCCCTTGTTGCGGGCGTCTTCCTCCTCTTGGTCTTCTTCCCCTTCTCCTCTTCGGCAGCTAGCTCGGGGCTCCTGCGCGAGCGGGAGCTCATCAAAACCACGGGCCAGGGGGTAAACGTCAAAGAAGGGAAAAGGGGGGAACTTACTCATCCATGGGGCCCCAGTGCGTCTGCTTCCGCTTCCTGATGGCGTTGCAGCTCCCACTCCTCTCTCCTGGAGGCGCGTCTGGGTGACCGTGTGTGGGAGCACCGGAGGGGTCGGCGTCAGAAGGCACATCGGTCTCCTCGCCCCGCTCCTTCGAGGACTCGTCAGCTCCTACATCTTCTCCTCCTCCCCTCCGGGCTGGCAGGGCACGGCAGGGACGACGTGGAACCCACTGATGTCCTCGTCGTCCAGCTATAGAAAGGGGCGAGCCGGTGGCATCGGCAAGGGCGTCAACAACGAGTCCCCGCTACTCTCCCCATCGGAGTTGGAGGCACCACCCTCTCCCGAGGTGGATCCCGTCGCCGAAGGATCCTCGCGCACCTCAAGGTCCGTCTTGATCGGCCCCCAGCTATCGAACTGGGGCATTGTCACGACGAGGTCTTCCTGGTTGGTCTGGCTGTACAAGGGATGCGTGGCCCTGGGCGTCGCCCCCATGGACCCGGGAAAGAGGGCTCCCCAGCTTGAGGCCGCCACCCCGTCAGGAAAGTCCTCCCGCGCCAGCCGGATCCGGTCCTCGACCACAGTAATCTCCCACACGAGGCGTGAGCGCTTCTGTAGGGGAGTGATGCGGCCGAGGAGGAACTCCTTGGCAATCACACCAGCCGTGAGTCCGGCCCCGTGCAACTCTGCCAACCTTGCCAGGACCGGCTCCAGGGCCCGGTGGCTGAGCTTCTTGTCCTTCCAGCGCCCGGTCTTCACAGTCGGCTCGGTTGGAACCTCCAGGAGGGAGATGGTCTGCTGAGCATCGACGTAGAGCCAACGCGATCTGAAGTTATCTACCTTCTTCAAGATCCTCATGTCGACAAGGACCCCCCTCATCTCGTCGTCGATGCGGAAGGAGGCGCACCCGGAGCGCTGGTCCCCGGCAGAGATCCACAGACTGTAGAAAGTCCAGAAGAGCGCTATGGAAGGCGCCACTCCCAGGAAGGCTTCGCAGAGGTACGTGAAGAGGGAGAGGATGAGTATAGAAATGGGATGGAGGTGGAGCAAGCGGATATTGTAATGCTCCAGAATGGCGAGGAGGAAGTCAGAGAAGGGCGGCACCAGGCCGACAAGGAGTGAGTGAAGGAAGACGCGAGTTGCCGCGGCCTTGAGGTCGCCCCGCGTGCGCGAGCCCGACCAGATTTCGGTGCGGCCCCCCTCGTTGTGCTCGGAGGCCACCAGGAGGCGAGCCTTCGCCATCCCCTTTTTGCTGGTGATAGAGGATGGCATCAATGCCGGACCAAGCTCCTCCATCGGGACCTCCTTGCCGGAGGAAGGCCCGACCGCCGTGGCTTTATTGCTGGGGGCCATGGCAGAAGGTGAGATGGGGAGCCTAAGCGAATGCACTGATGAGAAACTCTCGCGCGAGTGGATGACGAGATGGGGACGGAGGAGCAATGATGTGATTGCGCCCCGCGAGGGACAGGCTTTATCGTTAGGGCGATGGTCTCGAGGCGTCACGGAGTAGCGGGGGTGTCCCACCTAGGGAGGCCCCCACGCGCCCTCTCTAGGCCCGGCAGATCAATGGGCCCCGCGTTGTTTCACCCCAGCAGGCGTTCACGACGCGGGCCTGGAGGCTACTGTCAGTCCAGTGGGACCAGGGGTACCACGGCCCGTATGCCGGTCGCACCAGGATGCGGAGGTGGGTCGGCCTAAGAAGATTGATCCCCCTCTTTCCTCTCCCAAGAGATTTGCCTTGCGAGGGGCAGGGCCCCTTGCACAAGGACTAGCCCCACCGAGGCAACTTGGGGGGGCGCAAGTGCCTCGTGAGGCCTCCCTCACGGGGTAGCTTCGCGAGGTAGTTGGTACGGGGCCAGCCGCAGGGCATGCACCCCTCCACAAAGGTGATTCTCCCGATGTCATGGCAAGGACAGAGGGGGAGAACATGACGGTTTCCATTATGGTGATAAGGGAGGCAGTGGAGCCCGCCTCCCCCAAAAGCAAGTCCGAAAGTGTTTCCCCTTTGATGCAAGAAGATTAGGACGGATCGGCGTTGTAGGATGGAGGTCATCACCTAGCCCACCGACATGTCATGAAGACTACTTTAGATGGCGGAGACCGCCTTTTGTCAGGATAGGGCTAGGATCTTGTCCCCCTTTGAATTGCCGCCCTGTGGCTACCCTTTCCCGCCGGTGTTTTCGGGGAAGAGGACCAAAGCACTACAAAGGGGGAAGGGACGCCTACATGTAAGGGAATCGAGCCATTTTCTCTCCCCAAGACCTCGTGTACCTCGGGCACAGCTCTCCCACACGAAGCAATACAAGACAAAGCAGGAGTAGGGTATTACACCGCAACGGTGGCCCGAACCTGGGTAGCTCGTGCGTCCCTGTCGTGTCCGGCAAGAAGGAGCAAGCTCGTCGTCGATCCTCTTACGTTCGCTGTTGAGTTGTAGGTAGCCAAGCCAAGCCCCCCGGTGTTCGAATCTTGTTCACGGAGAAGTTCTTGGACGCAGATCCCGGACTCCGACAACCACGACAGTTGCAAACCTGGGCATGGCATCTCCGCATGTGCTCTCAGAAATCCATAGGTACTCATCCCATGGATCAGCAGTCGTGCCATATGAAAGCATCCGGAGTGCGGCTGTGCACTTCTGGTAACTAGAGAAGCCAATCGTTCCGACGGCGTCCTTCTTCAAGATGAAGTAGTCATCGTAGCACCGGATATTGTGGTACAAACGATCGAAGATAGTCTTGCTCATCCGAAATGCCGGCAAAAATGGTCAACTAATAGTACATTAGGGGCAAAGTAGTCGGCCATCAGTGTCAAATGCATGCACGCCCTGTTGTGATTGAGCACTCGATGACCCTTGATCGAGCCCTTGAAATTGAGAACATGCTCCTTCGCACGCTTTGCGTCTTGAAGGATCACCTGCATCATGTCCTTCTCATCTGAGTACTCCTCCTCGTCCAACGAGTCATCAGATGACTCAACATAATGCTCGTATATGTACTCCAAATCGGAATCTGTCTGATAAGCGTTTGTGCTAGGGTACGCCCTCCAAAACCCTGGTTCGAACTCTGGGGCCTTTTGGCTCAGCTCCCTCTCAAGCCGATGGTTACCTTGGCGAGGCTATGGCGAGCGGTGCTTCACGAGAATACACACTAACAGAGCACGACATGGACGCAGAGGGTTACCCAAGTTTGGGCCACCTTGCGGTGTAAAACCCTACTACTGCTTGGTGGGATTGCTCTAAGCGAGGCACAAGTGTGTTACAAGGTAGGAGACGATAGGATAGTGACTGAATCGAGATTGAATGATTGGATCCCTCTCTAAGGTAGTAGCCCTGCCCCTCTTATCCTTGCATTGGTCCTCTTCCCCAAAAATATCGACGGGAAAGGGCAGCCACAAAGCGGCAATTCGAAGGATGACAGGCGATCAGTCTTATCCTGACAAAAGGTGGTTTTCGCCTGCAAATGCATCGTCCATGACGCGCTGGTGGGCTCGGTGATGACCTCCATCCTGGCGAGCAGCGTCACCGTGACTGCCTTGCACTAGAATGGGAAACTTTGGTAACATGCTTTGGGGGAGGCAGCGGGTGCTGCAGTTTAATCATCAAAGAGGAAATCCTCCTTGTTCGTGCCTACTCGCACGACCCTGTCGTCCTTGCACTCACGGGTGCATCACCCATGTGGTGGGCATGCAGCCGTGTGACCAGCGCCGCACGACCCCTCCAAGCGGAGGGCCTCGCGGGAAGCCGCCTTGCTAGGAAGACCTCGTGAGGCCGCCTGTGGCTGAAGTTGGATGTCTTCAAGAGCATCGCCTCGCGAAGAGGGGATTCACGAGGTCTAGCGCCTCGCGAGGTTCTTTGTCTGTGCAGATCCTGAGTGGGCCGCCTCCTGGGCCCTTCGCCAAGTGTCGCTTCCTGGGTCGTAGGCAGACGGGCTATGGTACCTTGGTTTCCGCTGGACCGCAGTAGCCCCCAGCCCGCGGTGCGCATGTTTTGCCTGTTGGGAATAAAACGGCACGGGGGGAAACAACATGGGGCCATTAGTGGACTGACGGGGCCCACGCAGGGATGCATGGCAGCACGATGGGATTGGATGCCCCTACTTCCTCCATGATGCCTCGGTAACTGCCCATCCTGATAAAAGCATGTCCGTGCGGAATGGGCGCGGTCATTGCCCTCCTCTGCTCCACTCACCTCCCTTGCGTACTGCTCCTCCTTCCTTGTGCGCACCACTCCTCGCTCCTCCTTCCTCTCGCTTACAATCTCGCACCACCACCATGGCTCCCACCACAAAAAAGAACAACGACGTCATCAAAGTGGCGCTGCAGCCCGTTTTGCTGCAGTCCATCATCAACAACCAAGAGGGTCTAGAGATGGTGATCCCCATGACCGCTTGCAACCACAATAGGCACAAGGCCACGCAGATCTGGCTGGGCTCAAAGCCAGCCCATAGGCTATCGGCCATCGCGTTCCCCTTCTTCATCCACACCGTTCTCGCCGGCCTGCTGCCGCCCTTGTCCGACTTCTTCTGCTCCACCCTTTCTTATTACCAGATCCACGCGCTCCATCTTCAACCCAACTCCATCTTCCTTCTCAACATCTTTGCCTTCTCTACGAGGGCTTCCTGGGGGTGATGCCCTCAGTGGCGCTTTTCAAGACTTTCTACGGTTCGCGGCTGACCGCGGCGAACCAACGCTCGGGGTGCGTCTCGTTCCGCATGATTGATGGGATGGTCGAAAGGATCATTAACATGAAGATCGCGAAGAAGGTGGAGGGCTTTGCTACTTGTGAGCTGCTTTGGGATTTTCCCCGAAGAGGAGAGAAGATGCAACACAGTAGATATAAGAATTTCCCTTAGTGAGAACCAAGGTTATCGAACCAAGCAAATTCCTTTCAACAACACCT
>CBMN010038497.1:800-12525 GCA_000582825.1 Hordeum pubiflorum
CATAAGAATTGTATCATAAAGTGGAATAATGACCAAGAATAACATAATTATCAATAAGAAATCATGATACAAAATGGACGTATCAAAGCCATCCTATTTGGATCATCCGGATTCGCTCGCACGACCCCTATGTGGCATGCTAACTGACTGGGTTTCATTACTAGTAGTGTCGTCTAGTGACAATGTATTTGTTCAGAGGGGCATGCGAGTGGCGGATCAAGATGGTAAGGCACGATACATGGAGTCTACGTTGGTTCGGACGTTCCACGGGAGGTAAGACCCTACTCCCACATTTGGTGATTGTATTGCTCGAGTGCTCACCCGGGATCGTGGGGATCACTGGATAGATCTGTTTCTTGGGTTACAAGCTCTTGGCCCGATGAAGGAGAGGAGGAAGATTGTGGTAGGTTAGAATTCAACTCTAGGATGATCTCGGATGTCTTGGACCCTCCCTTCCCAAAGAGGGCCCCTAGCTCGCCTTATATACCTGGTCCAACTAGGGTTATAAAGCTCGTGTCAATTTGTTGGTGGGGCCGTGCCTTTCTGGTTTTACTAGACCATGTGACGACTTGGTGGCCTTCTTCCAGGTCTTCTAGACTGTAACCACCCGAGCTGAGTTCCGAGTCCTAGCGGTTGGACTGAAGCCATGCGGTAACCAGGGAACATGGGCTAGATCAGGTTAACGTATACAAGTGTCATACCTTCGTGTGAGACGGCTAACAAAGACCTACCTAAAACCCCAAGATAAGGAATAACTACAACTCGCCATCAGTTGATCGGGCCTCCCACACTCACTCACCCGGGGAGCCGATAGAGGAGGACGACGACAATCTATTGACGGAGTAGGCCTGGCCACACAAAACACCTAAATGGTAGTAGGGGAGGCGGCGACTGCATGCACCATTGGCTATTCCAATTTCCAATTGGTAAAATATATACACCGGTTGTTCAGGTCGTTGCTCACCGGCACTGCAAAAATCTTGGACCCTCTTATCCGGGAACGTCAATTGGGTAGCGGTGTCAATTGCGAACGTTTTGGCTGGCAATTTACGTTGTGGAAGGATGCGATTCCTTCAGAAACACATGACAACTTTTGAAAAAAAGAAAAGGTTTTGCTACAAAAAAGGAAGGATTTGCGATCTCCCATCACATAAATTTGCATTAAAAAACGTTCGTTTGCCACCCTCTTCCTAGCCGACGTACGCCAGATAACTATAGTGAAAATCTATGTCAATTTGCGGACCCAAGCCAGGTTATAACAATTTTCTGGAAGGGTAAAAGAAATTTCACAGGAACTAGAAGCATACTTTTGTGAAATTTCCCCGATAACAGGCGGTGACGACTGACGACCGACGAATGCCTGTGCCACCCACTGATTCCACAGCAAAGATGCCAGTGTTGAACTCACCTGGTGATCGAGCACCATGGAGTTTCCGCCTCTTCCCGTCCAATTACAAACCGCGGCGCCGCTGCAGCACGTACAGCGCGGGCCCCGTGACGCTGCGCGATAAAGCCGCTCCTGTACCGACCACCCCCACCGGCGCCCTCCCGGTCACGGCACTCCCGCGCGCCTGCACTTATTGTCCCTTCACCACCCACACCGCCTCCCGCCTCGTACGGCAAATCCATGCATCATCTCCCTTGACCGCGCGATCGATCCACCATCGATCGAGCTACTCCTACACTAAATCAAATTAAAGCGCCCCCGCAACGCATTGCCGCGTACATGGGCAAGAAGCACGGCGGCGCCGGCTGGCTGGCCACCGTCAGGAAGGTCTTCAAGACCAGCCCCTCCGCCTCCCCGTCCAAGGACCCGCGCCACGCCAAGAAGGTCCGTGCGATCCTGCGTCTCGTACATCGTTAGTCATTATCAGTCGGTCACTGACGCTGTTGGTTGGTCGCTGGGTCGGCAGGGGCTCGGAGGCGAAGAGCAGGAGGCGGCGGAGATACTGTCCGTCGAGCACTTCCCGGCCGCCGACACGTCGCCTGAGGTGACCAATGAGGGCAGCGGCAGCTCCGTCGCCGGGTGGGCGCGGGAGGGCGGCGGCGTGGAGGCGGAGGCCAGGAGGGCACGCCGCGCAATGGCGTCGAGGATGGCGAGGCTCGCCGCCCTGCGCGGGAGGGCCGCCGGCAGGGAGGACCGCGCCGCCGTGCGCATCCAGGCATTCTACCGGGGATACTTGGTACGCAGCGTCTCTCCCGCCAAGTTCTTCCAAATATGCATGTTGCTCAAACGAAAAAATTCAGTATCTGCGACAGGACCTCTCTCTTTCGAAATTCATGTTCTTTTGGGCCGTGTTAGCAGAGTGTATAATTTTTTTCTAAATGAATTCATCTAGCACTACGCGATAGCTGGACCTTCCGGTACAGTGGCTCGATAACGACTGACCAGCAGTAGTAACTACTAAACGAATTTTTTTTTTTGAGAACGTAATAAACGAAGTTTTTTTTGTGTGTGTGTGTGGAAACGAAGCTTTGCTCCTGTTAAGGGTAGTTGCATACACAGTGACCAAGCTAAAAAGCATGCAGGCATCTGGATTGCTTGCGATTAAGGGCATTAGGAAGTGGGCTTTGTGTGAGAAACTATGATTAGATCACCGTCAAGTAGTTGGCGTCACGTACACAGACTCACTGACTCACCTCATCCATGCGGTGCCATTTATGCTCCACATGCTGACGCTTTGTGTGTCTGCACCCCGTACTAGCCTATTTTTGTTTAAATTCTTGGACCCCAAACGTCATCTGAGAAAGAAGGGTGAGGTGAATAAATTGTTTCATTTTTTTAAGAAACGCATGTAACTTTATTCATAGTCGAGCAAACGAAAATTTCGCTACCAGAACAACCCTAGGGCGAACCAGCCCATTTAGCTTTCTTGTTTGGCCTCCTAAAAGCAATATTTTATAAAACCATTTTTCTATAAAAAAATTCCATAATAAACTACGAAACACCTTGAAAATTGCCATGGTATCCTACCGAAAAAATACCTACATAGCCAAAAGGCCATAGTAAATACAATAACGTAATAAACCAGCAAAAATAAAACCCGTGGTCCAAAATAAAGATAAAGAAGATCATAGATGGCAAATTTGCATATTAATTAAAGATGACGTATGAGGAATTTGCCATGCTTTATATTTTCATTTTAGAAAACATAGAAATCACAGATAGGAAATTGCCATGATAATAAATAAATAAAAATGGCATGCCACTAGAAGTAAAATTGTCATGCTCTTCACAATAAAATTTCCATGATTAAAAATAATAATATTGTCATGCTTTTAATAGTAAAATTGCCATGTGAGAAAGTAGTTTTTTTCTTCCAAAATTGCCATTAATAAAATTATCATGTTTTCTCTTGCGCCAAGATCCCTGCATGTGATGCGATGGTAGGCTGAGCGTCCGCCCAATAACATTTCTGATTCTTTTTTGTGTACTTATTTGCCCTCGTAAACTTACCAGTCGAAATGAACTTTTGGATTTCTGATTTTTAGGAATTTATTTCTTGGAATTTATTAGTTGCATGCAGTAGTTAGATGCTGTGATCTGGCCGTAGAAAGTATACTGACTTGGTCAATTTATTAGTATTGAATGTTCTCGAAAGTTGAAATGGTAACTACATCAAAAAAAAATATTGAAATGGTAACGAATTCCTATCAAACGAAAAAAATATCCCGAATGTTTTACGTAGCTTAAAAGAAAAGCAGAGTGTAACATTGTGCTTGTGCTCAGGCGAGGAGAGCCCTGCGCGCTCTACGCGGGCTGGTGCGGCTGCAGGCGCTGGTGCGCGGCCACCAGGTACGTCGCCAGGTCCATCACACCATGCGCTGCATGCAGGCCCTCGTCCGCGCGCAGGACCGCGTACGGGCCCGCCGCGTCACCTCCCACGTCGCCACGCGTGGCCGCCCCGCCACCGTCGTTCCCGCGCACGGTGCCCGTCGGCAGTCGTACGGGCACGACCGCCTTTTCTTTGATGACAACCAGGACGAGGAGGACGGGGAGACGGCGGCGCAGGTACGGCGACCAAGAAACAGGCACAGTAGCATCGGCAACTTGAGCCCGTTCCAGGAAGGGTGGGACGCTGTCACCCGGGCCGGAGCCATGCACCGGCATGACGACGCCGCGGCGTGGCCACCTGCTTTTGCGCATGACTTCCAGCACCACAAGGTCCGTCTTCCCTGCCACTCTCTCTCTCTCTACATGTTTCGGCTAAACAAATTTTAATACTCCTACTAGTTTTACAGATGAAATTCCATCACGAACAAATGCGGCTTGAGCGCGACGAGCTGGACAAGCGCAAGGCCGGCTGGCACTGGCTGGAGCGCTGCATGGCGCCCAACAGTGCGCCGCCGGAGCAGGCCAACCAGCACTTAGCGGCGGCGGAGACGTCGTACGTTACCGCGGCAACGGCCACGGCCACCGAAGGCGTTTCAGAGAGGACCGTGGAGATGGAGCCGAGCAGGAAGAGCCCTCCGACGGACCTGTACCCGGTGCGCGCCGAGGTGATTCCTGGTTACATGGCGGCTACGCAGTCGGCGCGCGCCAAGGCCCGCATGGCGCCGCTAGCGGCCCCGAGGGCTCACGCCCGGAGCCGGTCCGGGTCGGTGGCGCTCGGCGGGGCCTCGACGGCCAGCTCCGGCTGGAGCACGAGTAACAACGGTGATCCTGCGGCCCAGCAGAGGGAACTGTACAGCCCGGAGTCGAGCTGCAGCGGAGATCGGTCGCCCCCGACACTTGGCGGCCGCGGCAGGGTGGCCTATGCTTGACCTTTGGGATGATCACAAATAACCGATAAGTTTGACCATACTTTTTCATATATGCTATTGCTACTCCTCTGATTCGTATTAATTACCGTTATTTTAGTATAAAATTTACTAAAACAGCAATAATTAATATGAATTGGAGGGAGTAATAACTAATGTAGTGCAAGGTGCTCATGAGCGATGTCTAATCGATCTCAACTCGTTACTGTTGTATAGTAGTACGCGTATACCTCATGGTAAGTTTAAAAATAATTACTAGTACTCTCTTTGTTTTTCTTTAGAACACAATACTACAATCGAAATCGCTTATATATACCAGCATACATTCATTCATATAAGCGCACGCACGCTCATCTTATCTGAGCATTTTCGAGAGACAGAACTGGCATAACATCTTGAGACTTTACGAAACCATCACAGATGTTTCGTAGTCAACGGAACGTTTCCTCCCACTGAACGAATATCGTCAATCTAAAATAAATACAGAAATAATATGATATCAATGTCAAATGTAAAGCTTAAACTTTGATGGTTGGGATACCACTGTCCTTCTAACCATCAAACCATCCAATCACAGATACTCCCTTTGTTTTCTTAGTCTGCGTGTCTGCCACTAGGCCCGGTCTACTAGGACGGAGTAGACCCAGTTGACTAACTTAACTGACATCATCGATATGACATGAAAGCCTTTTTATTCCCACGACGGCATGAGTTTCTTTTTCTTTTGCTTGGATGTTTCATATGCTTGTTTGTCCATTGTATTTTTTGGGTTGGGCCTGTGACTTACGAAGATTTTTGTATAGGCCCATTTTGTCTTTTATTTGATATTTTTTGGCTCTAGTTTGGCTCAGCTAGTCAGCTATCGTAATACACAAACAACAAAAAGCTTGTGGTTTGTCTGAACGGATGAAATAAATAAAAAATAAGTAAACATGTAAAAGGAAGAGCCCACATATTTTTGGATGCAAAATTTAAAGAGCGGTTTCTCTCTATGTTTTTTGGAGGCAGGAAAATATTGTTCTCGTACAAAGTGACGTTACGTTATTTTTTCTTGTTTACCTTTTGGTTGTTCCTTGATAAATGTAAAAAGTCATGATACTTCAAAAAAGTGTTCACACATTGAAGAAAACTATTGTCTTGTATTTTAAAAATATGCATCTTGCATTTAGAAAAAATAACATTATTTAAAAGTGTTCATCCCATATTTAAAAATGATCAAATTGTATCTGGAATTTTTTCGTTGTGTATTGGGAAAAATATTCAATGTGTATTCAGAAAAAATTAATCATTATTTTTAAAAAACATCTTGCATTCAGAATATTTTTTATCATGTATTTACAAATATGTTCATGTGGAAACAAAGAAAAATTATGGTGACTCCACCAAGAAAAAATTGACTCCCCCCCCCCCACTAATTCCTTGCGGGTCTTATTAATCTAGGGTGTTTGGGCAACCTAGACGGAAGAGGTTACCTAGGAGCCACATTCCATTGTGGTGAAGCTTCGTGGTGGTGTTGGAAGCCTTCAATTAAGTTGTGGAGATTGCCCCAACATGTTCGTAAAGGTCCGGTCGTTGCCTTCAAGGCACTACTTGTGGAATAACATCATCTTGCATTGTGTGAGGGTGTGAAGAGAATACAGTAGCCCTAGTGGCTTCTTGGGGAGCATTGTGTCTCCACACTGCTCCAACGAAGACGTACCTCCCCCTAAAGGGAGGGAACTTTGATAGCACATCCTCGTCTTCATCGACTCCACTTGTGGTTGTTTCTTACCTTTACTTTGTGCAAGCTATATTGTTTTTGTATCTTGTGCTTGCTATTGTTGTTATCGTTGAGCTCATCATATAGGTTGTCCACCTAGTTATATATCTAGACAACATATTTTGTTGTTTAGCCAAATTGGAAAGAAGAAGCTAAAAATTGTTTGTCACCTATTCACCCCCTCCCCCTCTAGTCGACCATATTGATCCTTTCAGGGGCTGGCAGGAGGTTTTGCCGCTTGACTGAGATTTTGAATTTGCCTACGGTACTACTCCATAATAATTGAAAAACTGTATGACGTACTACCTCTCTCTTCAGGAATCCAATGTCGAGTCACATCAACTGATCATCCACGACCATAATCGCAAACAAATTTGGATACATTACTATTAATATGTGCGATTAAGAAGAAAAAATGGTTGGCGGGGCGTTTTGCTGCTCAATTGAGATTTTATAGCGTCTGCGGGGTGCATGTCGAGCCGGTTCCAAAAGGAAGGCCTCTCGAGGTAGAGACAAGCCACCAGAGGCAAGCGCTATCAGTGAGGAAGCTACTGAAGCCTCGATACTCGTACAAGAGAAAGTATTGGCCAAAAATCTTAGCCAAGAAGCGCAGGGTGGCGTTAGGTTGCCTTCATATGTAGAAGCATCCTTCGCACCTGGACAGTCCATCGAGGTGCGCCAGCCGCACCGTGAAGGACCTCATTGTCGCCGCCCGCCGCCAAGCCTTCATGAGGGATGCTATGGTTGCCTGCATCGTCAACATCGACTCCTAGGAATCCAAGTAGGAGGTGGCCGGCGACGACGACTGAGACGAGGATGACAGTGGCGTCGTCTGACGATTAGAATTTGTATTGCAAGTTTAAGTTTATATATTTTTTCAATGTCAAACTACTTTTAAGTTATATTTAAATTTTGTACTCACTTTATTTAAATTAAATGTTATTTTCTATTAGTTAGCTTGATTAAATTCTCTTCAAAATTTGAATGGAACTTATAATTTACCATCTGAATCTATATTGGGTCCTGCTACGCATAGGCCGGTGGATCGTTTAAAAGATCCGCCGCCTCGCGAGCCGTCAGATATAACACAATTCATCTTCCTCTACTTTGCACAGAGGTGCCGTTGCAGAAACATTTGTAACACTGGTTATTCTGCAGTTTTTTTGTAACATAGATTGTGTTGCAGTTTTTTTTTTGCAACATGTCGTGTTGCAAAAAAAATTGCAACATGGTCGTGTTACAGATTTTTTTTTGCAATATGGGCATCTCCGATCACTTCTTTGTATTCTTGCAATAAGGTCCTTGTTGCAAAGTTTGCAACAACGTTTTTCGCGTCTTTTCTGTATTCCTGTAACAAGACTTTTGTTGCAAAAAAATTGCAACAAATATCACGTTGCAGAAAACGTGAAGACAGATAGAGGAGAAGCCAAGGAGAAAGGCGTGTGGATCTAGTTCTAGTAAATAAGATTACGGACAGGTAAGTGGGTCCAAGACGGCACTTGTCAAACGCAGCAGCCGGCGGACGCGCACGTTAAATCCGCCGGCTGATGTGAAGAGTTTCCCATCTATATTTCAGTTTGAAAAGACTACGAAGGATATACATACACGGCTACTTGTGCCGGGGCCCGCATATGTCCTACCCGGCGATGTTGCCGGACGCCGTATGGTCACCCGTAGATGCTCTAAAGTCCCCCAACGCGAAGCACGAGAACGGTATCTACTCCAAGTTCCAAGGGCATTAACCTAATACCTCTTCTCCTCTGATAGATTAACGCTAATAAGTCGTGGAACAGTGGGACTGTGGGAGTCCATCTTTGAACTTGATTATGCATATATATTGAATCGAATTAGATTGCCTAACTTTTTAAATCGCCGCATATCTTTCTTCCTGCGGCCAGCCGTGAAACTCTTAGGTCTAATACCGTGCCTTGTAGTTTTGAGGTATGGATTCCGTGGTTCCAGTAACCCTTTTCAAATTTCAATCTATAGTGTGAAAAACGCTTTTATATTGTTGGACGAAAGGAGTAGTTTTTTTCTAACAAAAGTTGGTTTCTTGCAACAGCAATATGTCACCTTCACTGCCGCCGGCCACCAGGTCTCCATGGGCATCGGTGCCAGAAGATATGATTCGTCTTGTGGCGGAGCGCCTGCTGGCCGGCGACATGACGGACTACGTTCGCCTCCGTGCCGTATGCACCAACTGGCGGTCTTCCACCGTGTCTCCGCGCGGCCGAGGCGTGATCGACCCACGCTTTCACCCGCGCCGCTGGATGATGTTCGCTGAGGGCCATGGACTTCACCCCGGCCATGAAAATCTCTGTGGACACATCCGGTTCTTCAACCTCGACTCGGGGATCTTTGTCCGCGTCTGGCTCCCGCTGTTCACGGATCACTGTGTTCTTGACTCCGCCGAGGGCCTCCTGGTCCTCCAGCGAGACGAGGACACCGCCATCCACCTCCTCCACCCTTTCACCGGCGACATCGTCGAGCTCCCACCCCTCACGTCTCTTGCCATGACTCTGAAGACTTATTATGGTGGGGCGGCAATCGAACTGAAAAAAATGAGACACATCTCTGCTTCCATCTCGGTCGCTGTCGATGGAGTCGTGAGAGTCATGGTTATCTTGATTGATATGGCGCTGGCAGTTGTTGCTACCTCCCAAGATACGGAGTGGACTGTGCTGCGTTGGAGAGTTCCGGTCATTAGCAACCATTGTCTTCAGGAGGCAAGCAATATCTGGTGTATAGTACTTTCGTTGGAGAGGCTGGTACTGAAGTATCACAGGTTTTTCAGATGGAGGCGCACCGGCAGGACACACCAAAGCTGATCGCCACGATCCCAAGGGAGAAGCTCACCTATCCTCTCTATCTGGTAGAATGTGACTCGGAGGTCCTAGTGGTCGGGCACACCGACATGTGGTTCACCCAATTGGCGGTTCACAGGCTGTCGGATCTTGCTTCAGAACGGTATGTCCCGCTAAAAAGCATCGGAGACAAAGTCATATTCGTGGAAGGACCGGTATTGTGTGTCTCTTCCAAGATACTGCCTTCCATTACAGGCGACGCCGTGATCTATTACCATCCACGGGAGTTAAAAATTTCTCAATATTGTCTCGGTAGTAGCGCCTGGTCGCTAGCAGCCGATGAATGCAGGATGAGCGGCTTGACACAAGGACCATGTAACCTTATCACCCATGTCTTTACATGTTGCTCACGTCGTCACTGGTATGTATGCTTTACGTGCTTAATTAATTGTTTGTTTATGATAACATACATTGTTGATTAATTATTCACTTGTAGGAACAAGGGACTAATGTATTGGCCGGAAAATGAACCACTCACGTGGAAGGTGAAACAAAAGTTTCGAGACGGGGTAAATCATTCTCATGACCCCTCATAAGCCCTTCTCGTTTATTTAGCGACACTTGTTGTATGTATAGCGGGATATCTTTTAATAGTCAGCTTGCCTTCGATTTTATTACGAATACGTAAGTGAGTAAGTATAAAAAGGCATATTATTAAACTATTTTCTTGACAATCCCACGGTACCATTTTCATCTATTTGAGAAATTTGACTGCAAGCTTTCTAGAACATCTTGTATTTTTAATTAGATGAAGTAGAGTCGTATTTTCAATTTGATGTATTTCTTTCATTCTACCCAGCATGTACTGTTCACAATCTTAAATAGCTTTTTGCGAAAACAAGCTAGATAATTATGTTAGAATAGTTACTGCCAGAAATTGCTCCCAAAGTTTATTTTACCTACCTGATCCATGATTTCCTTGTACATATGCTCATTCTAATTTTATTGTTGATTTTATTGGCCTGTTTTTATGATAACCCTCTGACATCTTCTTTCGTGTTCACGTCGTTTTCTCTAGGCCTAATTGTTTTTGCATCCAAAACTCCGAAGATTGCTATCTCTGGCATCCTTTCCGTCATGAAGAGAAATGCAGAAATATTAGAATATGCTATCTTTTTCTCTTTTTCTTTTTGCGACTCTATTTATATTTCCTTGTGGAGTGTCTTTGTGGTGTCACTTTTGTACTTTCAAAGCTTTGACAATCGTATTAATCATGCCAAAATTGTTCTTTTTTAATAGTTCATATATCTAACTAAAAGGAATAGTTCGCCCCCAACCAACGCTTTGTGCCGGCGGCCAACCCGGCCCTGGTGCCCCTCCCTCCCCCCCTCCGCGCTGCCCCCCACTTTGGAGACGGCGTCCACCCTCCGCGCGCATGGCCTCCCAGGTCTCCCTCTCGGGCTCCTTCTCGTCGGACTCCCCCCCTCCCCGATGCCCCCGCCTCGGCCGCGACTCCGCTCCATCGTCGTACCGCAGGTTGTTGGCACGGCATTCGGCCCACTCGTTTAGGGCGACGCTGAGGGGGCTGGCCCCTCCCGCGCACGCGGTCGGCCTCGCTCCCCTCCTCGGCGCTCGCACGTGATGCTTGCCGCTAGGGCGAGGTCGGACTCGCGGCTCCCAGCCTAGCTCTATGGATGCTGCTACAACTACGGGAAAGAAGGTCACATATCAGTGGAATGCAGCAACCCCACTCGATGCGTCCGGTGTGGCAGCGACAACGACATCTTGCGGGGTTGCACGCGGCCTCGCAGCTTGTCCCCGGTGTCGCAGCCCCCTCACCGCCACCGGCGCTCCGCCTTGGGACGCCCGGAGACATCGGGCATGCGGCACGGCCCCCTCCTGTCGATGTGCGGTGCGCTGGGTAGTAGGCACCCGCCCCCGCATGCCGCACGTGATGTCACCTCCGCATCCCGGCCTTCCGTTGCCTGGAGCCATCTGCCTCTCCCCCTTCCTTGTGATGGAGCATCCCCCGTCCTGCCCACCTACTCCGAGGTCGGGCGTGCTGCTCCCTCCGCCGCCCGGGCCCCCGCCCGCTGGCACTGTTCGCTTCAGGCGGACATGGTTTAGGCTGCTAGCGCAGGGTCTGCTGGGAGCACCGCAGGCCACAATTATCGGCCCCGATGGAGCCGCCATCGCTGAGACACTCGTCGCGCCAAGAACTGATGGGTTGCTGCTTCTTGGAGTCATATGAGGATATTCACGAGTTAGAAGCAGAGCTGTCCAGGGCTATGCTAGGGTGACCATCTCTGGGCCGCAGCCTGCGGTGGACCTTGCGTCCGCAGCGGCGTGATACGTCTCAAATGTATCCACTTTTCCAACCACTTTTGCTCTTGTTTTGGAC
>CBMN010038498.1:0-13971 GCA_000582825.1 Hordeum pubiflorum
TCTCAAATATAGGGAGGATGTGAGGGCTCGCGGACGCGCCCGGACACGCCGGTCAGTCCGCCACGTAGGACGCGATCCCATCCCGGACCGCCTTTTTCTTTTTCTTTATTCATTCTTTTATTTCTCTCTTCCTCTCCACCAATCACGTGCAAGTGACCGAACATATAAGGAAGAAAATGAGGAGTGTGGCTGCGCGGACGGACAAATAGGGGACACGCCCGGTCACTGACCGGACGCGGGCGTCTAGGGGTCATATCTGCTAAGTCCGACTGTAGATGCTCTTAGAGCAACTCCAACGCGGCAACCCATTTTGTCTGCCGCCGTCTATTTGGGTCGTCGCGGACAAAAGTGACGGCCCAACGCGTCGACCCATTCCCAAAACGCGTTCGTTTGGCGTCCGCGCAAACCCATTTCCGACCCAATTTTGGGCCTGAAATGCGTCGACACGGACGCGGCGCGCGTCCTCTCGGCGTCCGCCCCGTTCCCACATGGTCGCCGGTCAACTACCGCACGCGTCTTTAATAATGACGACCGCCCACCGTGGGCCCACGCATCAGCGACCGCGGGCGTCCTTTTTTAATCCGAGCGTGCAGGGGGGCGTCCTCATCCTCTTCCAGAAGCCGTATGCATCTAGCCACACCTCTGCTCCCCCGCCGGCGACAAACCCTAGCCACCATGGGTTTCTTCTCAGGTGCAGGCTCAAGCTCAGGTAAGAACAAGGGCGACGCCGGAGCAGGAGCGGATCTACCTGGAGCACTCGCGGCAACGGCACCTGGCAGAGGAGCGCCGCGAGGGCCAGCGGCTCGAGCAGTTGGAGCGCGACGCCGAGGCGGCGGCGGAGGAGCGTCGTGCCGAAACCCAGCCAGCGACGATGCAACCACCAGCGGACGACGTCGCCGCCGCCTGGAAGACGGTATTCCCCTGGGCTGGGCTTTGACGCTCGTCGACCTCACCGGCCCCGACGACGACGACAAGGACGCCTACGGCAGCGCGCCTCCTAATTTTCATTTTAATTTAATGTTTTTTAGTTAATGCATGGTGGACTCGTGAACTATCGCCGACCTCTCAGGCCGGCATTAATGTTTAATTAACGTTTTTTATTTTCAAAATACTCATGGTGTATTTTTTCACTCCACCTAAAAAATGGACGGACAAAACGCGCGTGCGTTGAAAAAATGTCATATTTCAAAAAAAAATGAACGAGGGTCAAATCGTGCTGACGTTTTCAAAAGGGTCGAAACATGGCCTCTAGATGCTAGCTTGGCTGCTTGGCTAGTGACAGGAGTAGCACTGTAGTTGTACTACAGTACGCCGGTAGGTTGCTTTTTCTCTTGTCGTCGTCCTGTACCTGGTCGAGGGTGACAACACGGGCATGGGTGGCGACACGACACCTGGGACCTGGCAGCGGCAGGAATCTCTCTCGAGTGCGACTGCGGACAGGAGCAGGACAGCCCGGCCGAGCAAAGCAGCGGCAGCGCCGCGTGACGCGACCAAATTGTGGCGCCGCGCAGCGCAGCGCGCAGAGCGAATGTAGCAAGCAAGCAAGCATCCTGCTCACTCCTCGCCTCCGGCACGGTCGCCCAAATGGACAAGAAGAGGAGTGCTACTACTTTATTTTAGCTCCGCCGATCCGATGTGAATCAATGCTCAGGGCAAATGATCTACCGCTCTACACATTGTACCATTTCGTTCCATCTGTAAATTCGGTACTTCAGCAGTTCAGTTACTCCGTTCGTGTATGTAGGCAAAAGGGTTATCGATTTCCACTTACTCGTCGAGCGGTCCTTGCGACGCATGCTTCTGGTGGTTCAATCAGTAGAATGCATCTGCTCGAGTGACAACGACGTCCACGTTGCTACGTACCTAGGCAAAATTATTGTGCCTCCTACACGCTGCCAAAATACCATCCGCAGCCCACACTGAGGATGTCTACCACTAGACCGTATTCGAACAAATATCATGGAACAGCAGAACCAAACCCTACGCCTAAGTTGTCACCTCACGGAATTTGATTATATGTGAGGCGTTTTACTAGATCGGCATGCCCGAGAAAGGTGACTAGTCAAGCAGTAGGCGCTCATTCCTCTGCGCCCCCACAATCTGCTAAAGCGGAGGGGGAAAGCAATCAAAGAAGCCAAAGCGATGTGATGTCCCTCCCTGCCCTGCTCCTGCTCGCCGCTGCTCTCTGCTACGGTTGCTTTGATCCAATGCAACGTCCAAAAGCAAAAGCAGAGAGCCAGCCAGCAGCACAGTAGAGAGAGTCCTGCGTACAGTGAGAGTATGTGTGTGAGGGCGAGGCCAACCGGGCAGAGAGGCTGCATGCCGAGGGAGGGAGACGTTGTGCCAAGCCCGCGCATTGAACTGCTCCAAAGCACGCGCCTTTCTCGCGGTCCGATGCGTTCAAAGATCTCTGCGGCGAGCGAGAGCGAGAGGGAAAAAAAAAAGAACGACTGAAAAGATGGGCGATGCAACATCATCATACCAGCGCTTGGAGTGCGAGAGCGAAAAGGAATTTTGTTCAATTCAAACCCCGGCCTCTGCCTCTGCCTCGCTCCATCATAAAAGGACCACACCGCCGCACCCTCAAGCACCCACGAAACCAAACGCTCCATCGCAAGCCATTTGCATTTCCATCTCCTTCCTCGAGGGACAGAGAGTAGTTTTCCAGAGCTGAGAGGCGCAGAGAGAGGAGAGGAGAAGAAGCTGTTATGGCCTCCATAACCCAGCCCATGCCGTACTACCCTGCCACCGACCCCATCATGCACGCGCGGCCGGCCGCCACGTCCAGGGGCTCCTTCGCGCCGGTGTTCACCGTGCTGGGCGTCATCTCCTTCCTCGCCGTCGTCGCCTGCGTCGCGGGGCGGCTGTGCGGCCGCCGGCTCTCCAGGAAGAAGGCCTACGCCGAGCAGCACTACTACGGCACCAACGCGGTCGGCGGCGACCTGGAGAAGGGCTTCGAGGTCAAGTACCCGCCCATGAAGCCCATGCCGAGCTCCCGCGCGGTGATCCACGACATGGACGACGGCTTCGAGATCAAGTTCGCGCCGGGGAAGCCCGCCGCGTGGAAGACCGACGCCAAGGCCGACAACAGAGGGCGCCAGCATCCTCATCCGCAGCACCCCCAGGTCGGCATGCCCAAGGAGTACGCCGGTTTCAGGTACCCCGCGGCCGCGAACGGCGCGGTCAGGCAAGGGCAACAAGTAAGGGGCGGGACGTTCGTCTCCGCGAAGCCCGGTTCATGATCATCACGGTAGCGCTTAGGTTCATCACAACTTTGATGTATCTCATCATATGATAAAGAGTGTGTGCTAGGCATTTACTAGGGCATCCATGATCCATCGGCGGTCATGGCGTTTTCGTTCTTCACTCTAGTTTTGGGGCGCGCTCTGCAGGGTTTGTAGTACTAGTTCCCAGCCACTTCCAGATTGTATTTTGTACATTAAAACCCATCAAGCAGTGAAGAACATCCCATTCTCAAGTGCCACGGCTGCACGGAAGCATCAGTCGTCGATGGGGTCCTGGGGAGCTTCGTTGGCCTTGCGCTTGATGGTGATGACCGGACACTCAGCATGCTTGACGCAGAACTCGCTCACCGTGCCCACGAAAACCCTGCAACGGAAAACACCAACCGTTTAGCTCAAGCGAAAATTCTGCCTTGCTTTACCCGCAAGAATGGACCACAATATAGTGCAGAAAAAAGGTCACACGCATAGTTCAGTAATGTGCACTTTGTCAGAGGAAGAATCTAAGCTGCATGTTAAAATATTGTGGTCACATAGGAAGGAACGAAACGAATGTACCTGAAAACATAAAAAGGAACACTACCTTGTGTATAGGTTGCATCATAAGGATGCGTTCATAAACTCTATGATACAATGCATTTGGATCTGAAAAATATCCTGGGAAGATAAAACCCTCACAGGGTCTCTTATTCTGGAAAGACAAAATTAGGCTGTGGGATATTCGCATTTGTCACAGCTATCAGCTATGGGTGCAAACGTAGCAAATGACATCAGTCCATGTGAAAACTTCACCGTTTCCTAACTAAAAATCAAGTAACCAGGTAATAATACCCTTACATCAGTGCTATAAAGTGTTGCGGAGATGTAATGTATGGCAGAATTACGTCCCATCGTAAATATGTCTCTTAAATTGGTGAGAAAAACAGAGAGTTGGCAAGATTTGTAATCAAACTACATAACCCTGAATAGCAGACAAACAGCACAATGATGTAGGGCAATAGCAAATACGTACATGAATGAGGTACACTCTGTATCACAGTACTAGTTCTACACAGATAGACCACTTACATCATAGGCAGGGGTATGATTAATTTCATTTGAGGAAGGGGTACGATTAGTTCTGTACGAGCATGACGTTAAATCATCGAGTCTTTTTATCAGTAGCACGTTCTCCTAGAGTAATACTTAAAAAGTGTTTATCAGTAGGCTTTTTCACAATAGCTAGGCACGCTTCTACTGTTGCTTGATTTACAAGGCAGCATCTTGTCTAGGGAGCACGAATGTCGAAATCCCTCTTAATGGGCAGGCATGCGCACAAAGTGCTAAAGAACTTACACCCTGCATCTATGCACTCTGAAATTTCAGTACTTGACAGTATTTAGCACCAACACAAATCAGAGTGAATGGCAGGATCCGACTGTACCAACGGGAAAGGCCACAACTTAAATCTAGACATGTAGGACTTCATTAGAAGGTGCATGGGCATAACAATGCACTATGTATTCTCTGATCGTCTAGTCCATCTAAGGTTACTTTTTATTCTATTACAGAAATGAAAGGAATACGATGCATTTTCTTCTTCTAAGAAAAGCACATCATGATGACAAATTGGGAAGGAGGTTTGGTATGCCAAATACAGAGGATAAAATGCATACAACTTATTCGAAAGAGACCTATGTAAAGAGTTCAACAGTATCAAATTCAGATTTGAGTTCAAGGTTAGCAAATCAAGCATAACATCCTAATTCTAATGTTGTTATGTACAATAACTATTTCATAGTAGGCTCCAAATATCTGACCCGTTAACTGTGTTTGATGTATCAATAGAAATCATTTTGATTAAGTTACCAAGGTGATCAACACAATTTGAGGACAAAAAACTGTTGGCTATTTCCCCATGTTCTGCAAGACATAGCTGTGGGTTATCCAATAGATCTAATTCAAAGCGCCTCTGTTCAACCCTCATCTTAGAGATCTCCATCATAACTATATAACCAGAAGTCCAAATTTGACAAGATCAAGATGCAAGAACTGATGTTCTATACTTGCATCTGAAAGTACAATGCTTATCGCAAATACTGTAAACATTTGGTAAAAGAAATACAGTTGTTCTGGTACAATCATCTGCTTTCTCCATTACTAAATATAAGTTTTTTTAGAGATTCCACTACGAACTACACACGGATGTATATAGACATACTTTCAAATGTAGATTCACTCATTTTGTTCCGTATGTAGTCCGTAATGGAATCTCTAAAAAAACTTATATTTAGACACGGAGGGAGTAACATGCATGAATATTAGCAAGATGATATTTGCTGTGTTTGGTATGTTAGTAAGATAGGTATGCTTGCTTCAGAATACAGCAACATTAACCTGCCACTATACTAAGGTAACAAACAGAAAGAAACAGAGGAGGGGCAATATTGTAATATCATAAGAATATAATGAAACCAACTGTTCAAATGCCAGCATCAACGACACAGTACATTCGATCCAGCCCAATTTTGCCGAAAAAAGTTGATAGTGAATAAATATCTTAGTTTGGATGAGATGCACACCTAGTTGATGAACCATTTTATCAAAACATACATGTAGCCATGTTATTACACAATGAAGATTACTCATACACCCTTCTGTAAAAATGATATTCAAGCTGACACGGTAAGTGATTTTAACATAAATTACCTCTGAAATGGCCCGAGGCCTCTACTTCCCACAACTAGAAGATCAGGCTGGAGTCTCTTCACCTCATGGCAGATAACCTCCTTTGGATCCCCATGTTTGGTCCAAGCTTCACATTTTATCTGCAGCATAAGTAGATAAGCTGTTAGGAACCAAAATGGCAACTGTTCCTGACTGGAGCCTACAGTACTGGAGAAAAAAATATGTAACTACCCCCAATCGATGGCATTCGTTCACGAAGTGCTCAAGTAGGTGAATCCCTCTTATCTTGTCTCTCTGCTTCATGCTCTGGAAGTCCGTCGGTGATGCATATATACTATCCATATCATCAAATCCTTTTAAATTGGCACAAAGACAAATAAAAAATACATCAGGCAGATACAAAAAATTATGACCCAATTATCTAATGTTTAAGCAAATACTCGGTACTCCGTAGTGTATTGTTTCACGATAAACTGGGAGGATACATGCAAATGCATGTGACATGAGTCTACAAGAAGTGATTTACTGATCAGAATTCCGGCTGAACATCCACATTAAATGGGCCCTGAGCCTGACAGTGCATCTCAAGGTAGGATTCCTATGCAAACAATTTGTTAACCAGATATCAGCTATACCATATTACAGTATAACATAAAGCACTAGCAACGACTGAGTTAGTTTACTACCCAGCTATCTTACAAGCAAGGAGCTATTTCAAGCAGCAAGAAGTGACAAAAAAGGAACAGTTTAGAAGACAGAGGGAAAGCATTTTAAGTGGCATCAAGAGAAGTGCTCCCTAAGCTTTCTTGGTCATTCTCTACTGAATTTCAAGTTTCAGCTGAAGTGCCTTTTAGTCCAAAAATCGCAAGAACAGAACAAAGATTCACGTCAAATCGCTGGAAGCACAAAGCTATTTTGTAGCATACACTAGTTTAACCATGAGGTCACGGGTTCGAGTCCTGGAAACAGCCTCTCACAGAAATGCAGGGAAAGGCTGCGTACTATAGATCCAAAGTGGTTGGATCCTTCCCCGGACCCTGCGCAAGCGGGAGCTACGTGCACCGGGCTGCCCTTTTTTACACTAGTTTGAGCGGCATAGCAAACATGGAGGAAAACAAGCATGCAAAGTTAGTAAACAACTCGATGGACAGCCAACTCATGTGGATATGTAATACCCTGCAGTTGCTATTATAACGGCACAACATGCCTTTACCTTCATCCGGCCATTCCATGGGAATCAAAAGGACTAGCTGTTGCAGAGTCACTACCATATACTGCCACGTTAATTCATGAAAACCTTTGCAAAGTAAAATTAAACAGTGTAATTTTTTAGAGCTCTTTCTCTCCTCTAGTCTTACTATAAAGTTGAAGGGCAACTCTTCTTTCTTGTAAATCATTTAAAATATTTTGAATTGACTTTGGACAAATTATTCCCAGAAGTTTCCTGGAGGTATGCCCCTAAGGGCATGACAAGAAAAACTTTAGTACCCACAGAGAAATAAAGTCAGTGTATTCCTGAAGAGCGGTTGAATGAAGTAAATAGCATATTGTGAAGTTATAATAGCAAGGCAAGATGATACTCTTCCACCCCAACATGGCCTAAATAGGATACTAAACATAAATAGGTAGTACGAGCCAAATATTGCTGCAACAGCAGCATTTCTTCAAACACCAGAAACAAGGTGTTGCAGAAAATAATACTGGGCAGCAGAAACAGCTAAGTGGTAGATAATATCTCAACGCGTAAGGTGTAGGCTGAAAAGGCCCAAGCCAGAATGCCTTCGCAAGTGAACCCAACTGGGGTGCATCAACCAAATGACATGCTCTTCCAAACTGTGTGGTATGCCTTCCATTGAAAAATACACTGTGTAGTACCACCACATGCATTTGTTAAGATTAGAGGATATAAAACCTCTGCAATCTGCATTTACACAACTTACAAAGCACTAGCATCACACCAGTCATGCAGAAAAAAAGGCTGTGCAGACAACAGGCCATGAAATCAGAGCCACTTGTTATACCCACCACCGCTTCTGATCATTGCATTGGTAGACTGGTAGTGGTACACTTAAATTCAGATGCCACAACTACCAACAAGGCAAGAACCACCAGTTACTATGAGTAGCCTACTTCAATTTTGCATATCGTTGACTAATTGAAACGGAACAAGCTCCGCATAAGGTATGTAATCTCGTTGTCAACTATATGCAGCCAAAAAAGGATGCTACGACATGATGCATCAGAAGTATGTAATCTCCCTCTTCTGCCTTGACCCTTGAGTTCCAGACAGCAGTACGATTCAAACCAAAACACTACAGTCTACACAGGTCGCAGCAGTAGAAGCATCCCGTGTACATGAACAGTGAGATTGCGGTAAGGATAACATGGATCAATGCTAAGAATTCATCATGCATTCGATCTGAAACCACTAGGGCATGCTACGAACAGTTACACCGTGATCGAAGAAGAGGCACCGCCCAAATCGCGACGGCATCGCATACCAAGGCCACACCACCATCACCAGTTCACCACCACCCTGTGCCGACCGAGAGGGAACCTGCGCATTTCGTCGAGCACCCCAAGCACGCAGCAAGCAAGCAAATCCACCCATGGGTCATCTCACGGGGCGCACGAGAGGGGCGCGCGGTTGCACGTACCGTCCTCGTCGGGGACCTGGACGTGGAGGAAGAGGAGGTGGAAGCCGTCGGTGTTGGAGCGGACGAGCTTGGAGAGCATCCAGTCGAAGGCGGAGCGGCAGCTGATGGAGGGGTGCGGGTACCCCTTGAGCGATGACTCGTTCACCGCCATCATCACCCGCGTCGGCGCCGACGAATCCGCCATTCGCGCACGCCCTCGCTCGCTGTTTGCTTCCTTGGCAAGAAGGGGAAGAGGAGTTTTGGGGAAATTTTGAGGAGGACAAAAAGCAATCTACGCTTTCCTTCTTCATTTATACTGGGTCCGGTCATTTTCACTCTTTTTGCTATGGCCACATGAGAATAGGCTCATCGTCGAGATCGAAAAGCCGCTCAATTTTGCAGTATCCGTGTGAATTTCCATTAGTGGCTTCAATGGAATTGTATTGGACAATCAATTTAAGAGAACAATTATCTTTTGTAAAATTTACGAAATTCGCTCGTGAGAAAATGTTTTCATCGTTTAACCGGACTTCCAATTTTGTAGTACCATAGAGAACGGGCCTCACTCTGTTGGCTAGGCATGCGAGTGGGTGGCCATGCCGCGGGTGTTCGAGTCTCAGCTCACGCGTGATGCTCACAATTGTTTTTTTTTTAATTAAAAAATGACGTGAAGGGCTAGTCCTTGTTGCCCCGTTCTTAATTTATTTTGTAAGGACATCTTCAATGCATCCATAAAATCAAACATTGTATTTGTCTTTGGACAATGATACAGAATCCTATCATCCAACCATGCCCGCATAAATTTCAAAACAAATTTGAACAAAACAGACGAATTTTGATGCAACCCGAGTGATTTTCATTTAACCAGGTCAAATTCATTACATTTTTGACACATTTCAATTAAATAAAAGCGGACGAGACTTTTTTAAACCAAATCTAAATGATCGCCGGCCATGGCGGAGTCCGTGTCCCTCGTCCTGTCTAATAGGAGTGGCCTTCCTGGGACCCAAGTCGTGAGGGCATCGCATGTGCTACTCTTCCTCGCTCGAGTTCACCGTGTCACGGTGTCAGACGTGGACATGTCGGCCTAGTGGTCATGGCAACGGGCGCGAAGCGTGGTGGCGGCGTGGCCGATGCGGAGCTCGCGCCGTCTGCAGTCGCATGCGCCTCCTTTTCGGTCACCTCTGCGTTGATGTCCACGAACAGGGCATCCCTGTCAGCCTGCAAGACACGCAACCGTCATCGCTCGCGGCAGATCTCGTGGGCGCTGCGCATGGACTGCTACAACGCCCCGCTACTCATCCAGGAAGCCCGGAAGCTCCGGGACCATGGTCGCGACGACATCGCAGTTCGCCTGCTCGCCGCCGATTTGCCCCTTCGCGAGCGAGAGCTTGTAGCTTTGGTCCTCCTGCGCCTCCTGCTCGGTGACGCAGGTGACGCCAACTGCTCTTCCGCCATTACGACATTGAAGTTTGCAGGCTCCTGCTTTAAGGTGATGTCGGCATGGACCAGCGAGGGCAGTAGCGTCGGCTCATCATCGTATGCCTCGTCCATCGTTTCGTCGGTGTCGCGGTCCTCAAGCAAGCTCGCCAGCAAGCCAACCTCTATTCGACATGATGGGCCTACTAGCCGGCTGCAATGCCGGCCAGCTCATGCTTTTGTTCGGTGGAAAGGCTGTCTCACAGGGCTTTGGAGCTCGAGGTCATTACGGATGTGGTACGCAAAGGAGTAGGGAGCGGAGGTGTGGTGTAGTTTGGATTGTGCCGGACCTGGCCACGTATAAATAGCGGGTGTCGGCCAGGCCAAGTGGCGAGTTGTGTGAATGCAGGTGCTGGTCGGGCCAAGCGGTGGGTTGTATGAATGTGGGGGCCGGGGTGGGTTTCTCGATAGCCACATTTGTTTAATGTTGGCAGATAGAGAGATAGGTGACCGATTTGAAAGCGGAGAGAACCATCCGGCCAAGTCTATCCGGCATCAAACATGCACGAAGACTGACGATACAGAAAAACCTGTCAGTACCCTCGGTAGGATGACGAATGCATACGGAAAGTACAAGATCGGAGATCACACGAGGGAGTTATGCAGGTTTGGGATCTCATATTGAGGTAATACTCTATGTCGTGCTTCTAATTTGTATTGATGGTGGAGCACCTCGTGCGAGGGGGTTACAATGAAGTTGAGTCTACCAAGAGTATGATTCTACGGAAGTAGATGGGAATAACCACCCCTAGCCTCGCCTTATATAGACGATAAGGCCTAGGGTTTACAAGGGAACTAACTGAGCCCCTGCCGCCGCAATCTTGGTTTGCACGCCAAGATGGTCTCCTGATCCTTATCTTGGACTCCGGGCTCCCTCCTCTGGCAGGGCTTCTGCATGGGCCTCCTGGCCCCGAGGCGGGTCTACTACCGGGCTACCCTCGGAAAAGCCACCCTGTTGTATTTTACAGTCAGAGATCGAGACGTTGCATGGATGGCACACTCGTCCGGCGCATTGCTTCAATGTCGGCTCCAGTGAGAGGCCTCGCCCGCTCTGGGCGACATGAATGCAACGCGCACTCTGGTACGATAATGGCTGGCATGACTACACGACAGCCGCTTCATGTGAGAGAGGGCGAGGGGAGAGTTTTGGTGGGACCAGGGTGTCAGACGCGTGCATGACAACAATCCCGACTCATCAAAGCCCCTGGTTTGCCTTCATTTTTCAAGAAAATGGACGTCCGGGCCGGCCTGTGGATCGATGTACCATGTTGGATGGCACAATGCGTCTGCACTGTTCGGTTTGAACTGATGCAAGCGGTTTGAGGGTTGGAGATGCCCTAGGACCATGTATGTTTTACTTCGGGCCAGTTCTTTTGCTAGCTTTTAGAATAAGCTGAAATAAGTTGCCCCCTACTCAGCTTATTTTAAAAGCTCAACCAAATTTATTTTTTAGAAGCCTCCTAATTAAGACTTCACTAATAGGCTTCTAAAAATATATTTTTAGTTGGGCTTCTAAAAAAGCTATCAAAAAAACTGGCCATTCATATTTTTAGATATTTTTGTGTCACCAGTTTTTGGTATAAATGGGCCACCGTGATTCTAATTCCATACTAAATTTGCTTTTGCTATTTATATACATAATACGTGTGTCTAATTAATTGCTCGTCAACCTTTAGTTTATCTTTTTTTAGCGATACCTTTAGTTTAATGGTGGAAGGAGAGCCTTGGCACAACCGTAAGTTGTTGCTTGCTTTACAGAAGTGCAGTGAAATATTTTGCATACAAAAGACTCTTCCCCTTAACCCTGTGCAGACGGGAGCTAGGCTAGTTTTTTTTTACCTTTAGTTTATGGTAGTACAACAATATTTTTTTGACATGGTAGTGCAACAATACTGACCGAATAGCACATTGCATAGGTGTTTCTTAGTTCTTACCATGAGATGACCATTTTCTTCCATCCATACTTCCATAGCACATCCCCGGCTTCCATATCACTTACATTCTTTGTTAGAAGTGTGTGAAGATTAATATTTATCTGCAAACTGACGTATAGAGTTTCCGCTAACATGTGCCAAGAAAAAGGGACTATGTGTCATATACGAACACATATTTGGTGCGTGATATGGTGTGCGGGAAGCAATATCCATGTTCTTTCCTTGATGATCATCGATGGGTTGATGATAATGATCTTTCCGTGATCTGGTTGGTAGTACTTTCCAGACGTAGCTGACGGCCGCTAGCATCTCTACGGGAACGTGGCAAGAAGCAATGCCGTGGTTGACGCGGCCAGGTGGGTTCCTCACGTCACGTCAGACGTGAGCTCGTGATCCACGTAGAGGCTCTCTCATCATGGAGCAACGGCTCATCCTTACACGGGGCCACGTGGGTACTACATGCCCTGATGAACCGGTCTGATTGGGAACGAGTCACTCCTCGAGTCCCCATGCTCCTGTTTTCGAACTGCGTCGGCAGACTCGGCACGGCCTGAGATTGCTCATGCAAGAGATCATCTACATCCCGAACCTCAAATGTTTTGGGACGTCTACGAACACTGACCGGTCACACTTTAAATAATGTATCATATAATCGGACACCCCAATCTCATATTTCAAATCCATACAAACCATGCAACTTCAACGTTGGTGCATTTTACACATCGTTCGATTACTCCATCACTATTAATATGCCATTGGATAACAAAAATTTGGCATGCTTGACTATGGTGGATATCAGCCACGGATGCCCTTGCCTTTCCCGAAGCCCTTGCCGTCCTTCTTGCCGAAGTATTGGTCGAAGACGCGGTACGGATCGAGCCGGATCTGCTCGTCATCGGAGTTGTCCTCGTCGTCGCTCACCTCCTTCACCTCCTTCGATGACAGTCCGGCCATTTCACGGACCGTCAGATTCTGCTCACGGGCGAGGGCGCACGTGTTCCTTCGCTGTCGTTTCTTCAAAATGTGGGCGCGGATGGCTTCCTCCTCTGCGGCCGCCCGCACCGCCACATCAGCCGCCTCCGTCTCCGCCATTTCCTCCGCGAGATAGGCCTCGACGACCCTTATCCTCTCCTTCCCACGGCGGGCAGCCCGTTCCCAACGGGTCTAGAAGTCTGCCGGACCGGTGATGGGGAAGGAGACATTTTCCGCCCGCTGAGACCTCGATGATCCCGCCCCAAAGGAACCGAGCGCCCGTTGAGCGGACACTATGGAGTCCCGACGGACAGATCCTGCCGTCGGTCGGGCACTGTCCTCGCGGTAGCGGCGGAGTGCAATGTGAACCACCATTGCCTCCTCCAATCCACAGGGGACGACCCCCAATAGATGGATCCGGACTGGTCGGAGTCGGATCGGCTGCCCTCTATGCCGGAGAAGGACGGAGATCGCCGGAGGTGAGCTAGGATGGCGGATGGAAGTGGAGGGGAGTGGAGTAAATTGGCTAGGGTTTGGTCCGGCGAACGGATGAGGACGAATATATGTGGGGTCGATCCGGGCCACTGCGGGCCAGGCGAGCGTGCCCGAGCGCCCCATATTCGCCACATATTTGGGATGGATATGATAGGTGCTGGTCAGCCCGGGCGTTTGAGGCCGGTTTGAGAGGCCCGACTGGGTCAAAACTTCATGACTTATGAGTGACCGGGCGGCCTGTCCGGGCGTTTGAAGGGGGTATGAGGGGTCCGGTAGTATATGCTCCAAGAGCATCTCTGGCAGACCCGCTACGTCGGTCCGCTCTTGCAAAATAATTGTCAATATACGGATGCGGAAAAGGAATTTGAGGCTGGGTGGTCACTATTCGTGGATGCGTTCGAATACGTTTACAGATGTTTGATGGACCAGACTTAGAGCATCTACAGCCGGACCCCTCATACCTCCCTCAAACGCCTGGGAAGACCGATCGGTCACTGACCGGTCACAAAAAATCGATCCAACCGCCCCCCTCAAACGGGCCTCAAA
>CBMN010038500.1:0-10249 GCA_000582825.1 Hordeum pubiflorum
TTTCCCCTTTGATTTCTCCACGTTTTCCCCTCGTGTTCTTTGTGTTCTTCCTCGAATCCACCTCCAATTTGTGAAGATCGGGCCACCCTCGGGTTTGCCCCGTATCATCTGGGCTTCCAGGAAAGACCGCGGCCCTTTGATAATAAAGTTACAAGTGGCTCGTTTACCAGGGTAAGGTTAGATCGAGCTCTCAGGTGTGCCACTTGGTGTGCTCAATTTCCCTTGATGTTTGTTGAGCATTTAACTGTAGCGACCTCACATCATAGCCCCATTCTTTTAAACTTTGACATGTCAATCTCTGGGATGAGGGCGTGAAAGAGATATTTAATATGAAGTCATGTGGGACACACATGCAGATCTAAAGAGGACCGTTGATGATGCATGGCAGTCGAACGGTCACGATCCAACGACCACGGAAGTTCGCGCCAAACTAACAACATGATAGCCGATTTGGGGAGTTGGAGTAAGAGCACTTTTGGCAGTGTGTGAGGGGTAATATTAGAGAACCTTAAAAGAAAACTTGATGCTTTGAGAAACAATCCGACAATAGTGGGGCTCTCTCATGCAGAAATCAAGATGAATGATAAGCTCATTGAGCTTTATCAGGGAAGAAATAATGTGGCACATACATTCACATGTACAATGGTTGTCTGAAGGTGACAAAAATACTCACCTTTTTCACCTAAGGGCGTCAATGATGTGAAGGAAGAATCCAATAAAAGCTCTCCAAAGGCCAGATGGGCAAAATGACCAACAACCCGACAGAGATGCAAGCTTTGGCGTTGGAATTTTACAAGAACTTTTATCCGCCAGAGGGGGTTTAAGATATTCATGACATGATTGACCATGTTCCAGTGAAGGTTCCAACACAAATGAACGAACTTTTGTTGGCCCCTTATGATGAGGAAGAAGTAACAAAAAACTATTTTTTCGGATGTTTCCCACCAGGCCCGAGCGGCTTTCATGCAAACTTCTTTAAGCGACATCAGTATGTGTGGTTCATTAGTCACTAAGGCAGTTCTTGCTATTGTTTGGGAAAAGGACAGTGTTGGATGCATAAATGACACTATATTAGTTCTCATCGCAAAGGTATCGAACCTACTCTTTTATCTCAGCTTCGGCCTATTAACTTATGTAATATATTCTACTCCCTCCGTCCAATATATATAAAAGCGTTCTTGACACTAGTATAGTGTCAAAAACATTCTTATATTATGGGACGGATGGAGTATTAGATTGCTTCAAAAGTTATTGCAAACCGTTAAAATTGATCTTACCGTATAGAGGTCGCATTTATTATTGTTAATGTATTTATATTTCACTAGTGTGAATGTGTAAATGTTGAGGGAGTGGTGGTACATCACGCGAGAGAGGATCCCTAAAGAGGATGCTGAAATTTGTGAAAACAAAGGAATGCGAGAGTGTTTAACACCGTTCACAACAAATGTCTCTAATGGATCTGTTTATCATTCAAGAACTGAAAATTCGGATGGGTGTGAGAGTCCGAAGCATCGCGGTTTCTTTTTAGTAGTATGGTGCTTGTATAGGAGTGGATGACCTTTTTCTTTCCCGTATCTTGCTTCTTCCTTGGGCGAAGTTTTTGTATCATACTCTCTTCTTTTATAAAGTTATAATGTATGATATAATTTTTGCGTACTCTAAGAAAAAAGAATATTAATCTGTTCTATTGCGTGAAGTAATTTTGTTCTCTCAAAACTTTCTCTCTTTTTTGGGGGGAAACAATGAAATTCTCTCGGTGGGACCTCTCCTTTCCCGGCTTCCCGCTGATGCCATGGCGACGAAGGGGAAACAAACCTCACCGGCAGGGACGAGGCTGGCTTTGTTAGCACTAGTTCAGCTGACCCGTTAAAATCAGCGAATCCTTCGCTAAATTAACACATCCTGCTTCTCCCGGCGGCGGGCAGCGGCGGCCGCGGGGAAGGAGGCGAAGGGGATGACGGGTTGCGCCCAGAGGGATGTACTACGGGGAAATTCTCGCCGCGCCGGTGTAGGGTCGTCGGAGGGAGAGGGTCGCTGGTGAGCTCGCTTCCCTTAGCAGCGCCCCTCGGTATGTGGTCTTCACAAATTTATCATCCAATTCGGCGGGATAATTGATGATAACCCCCTTTGTTCGCGAATCCTTGCTCACAGGCCCCTTTTCGCTGTCACTGAAATCCCCCTTTTCGCCACACCATGGGATCCACCATCAATTAAACTGTCTAGCTGTGATGGTGGATCCCATGGTGTGGCGAAAATGGGGATTTCTCTGCATTTGTAGTGTAAACTTGTGATGATCTATCCTATTAGCACTGATGGGATAGCAGAGGTATCACCCAGAGAAATTACTCGACTGAAAGCTGAGGAAAAACTAAGCCATCCCCTGCTCCACAGCACATGTTGTGTTCAGTTTCGTTTCTGCAGTTAGGGACGTGCACTTGAATGAAGGCACTGCATTGGTCGTGCAGCAAAATGTTAGGGGCGATTGCATATTAGGAATGTGCAGAGTTGTACTTATCAGCAAATCGATTGGTGATCTGGCCCGGGTTTTGGAACCCAGAAATGTGTGTCTTCCTCAGGTTAACATCTATAGCCCGTGGTTTCACATGTCGATGGACAGTGTGCTACAAATGAAACGGCTGAGACTCAGAAGTAGATTGTGTCTGCCTCTAAGATGCTGCATAAACATTACCATGCACCTCACGATGGCTGGAAGCTTTCTTTTATCTGCAGAAAGATGCTGCCTAGGTAGTTATGCTATATCTGCTTTCACTATATTAAAAATAGGGAGAAAAAGGAAAATTAAATATGCAAGCTATTCCTTTCAGGAACGGGATGCAATGGTGCGGGTCCAGAACTTTCAGAAAAGAGATGGTGGTGGCTGCACTACAGTATCTAGTTTGTACGTGTGCTTTAAGCATTTTTTATTTTGTTTTGTCGGATTATCAGTAAATAGATTTCGGATGTTTATGAGTGATCATGGTATCAGTACTCAGTAACTTTGATGTCTGTCTACTGTTGACGTTCCAAGCTCTTAACGCTATTGCTTAGACAACAACCTCTCGATGCTCCATGGGAGGAGCTCCCTGATAGCTTAGCTGGAACACCTCTCTTATTCTCCCAAATCCTGAAGTCCATGAGCCTTATGCGTTCAGAACAAGAAGCTTAAATGCCTCGGAGACCCCCTTTAACTCTACAGCAACAAACACCTTGCAAGTCATAGCAGTTCATATAAAGAAACATAACAACCCATTAATTTTCACGCGATCCACGTTTACCACAGATGTCACTAATTCTATTATTATTACACTGACTACTCAGTCACGACAAAATGAAAACAGAGCACAGATGATATATGAGGAAAGGGTCCAATCTCACCGTGATATTTTCCGTAAGTAGTACCCCCTCCGTTTCTAAATATTAGACCTTTTAGAGATTTCAATACGGTCTACATACAGATGTATGTAGACTATTTTAGAGTGTAGATTCACCCATTTTGCTCCGTATGTAGTCCGCATTGGAATCTCTAAAAAGCCTTATATTTAGGAACGGATGAAGTAGCACATTTCACTTATGTGCACAATCTGTTGCACACTTGAGTCTTTCTGGTACAATTTATCAAACTGAACACATCACAATTTCACCCGAGAAGCAGGATAAAGCATACTCCCTCTGTAAAGAAAATATAAGAGCGTTTAGATCACTATACTAAATAGTGATCTAAACGCCCTTATATTTCTTTATGGAGGGAGTACCAATTAGTGGTATATTCGTGAACAGAACATAGCAATGTTGTAAACATTGAGGATTTAATCTGTATTTATAGAAAATACAAGAGGAATGCTTTAGAGTAAAAAACATATTCTCGAGTAGCATGTTCAAGCTGTATAGGGATACAACATTACTCAAAAATATATTCTTTGGCAGGAGCCATGATGTGCCCTTTTGGATTGGCAACAGTAATCAGGCTGTATAGGGGATACAATATTAGTCCTTGTTCTCGAGCTCACCCACCTTCAGAATGGGGTTCCTCGGATTGTTGGCAAGCTGGGTCCGAAAGTGTTCCTCGAAGTTGCTGGCCTTGAGGAATACTTCATCTGATATTTCCTTGAGTTGTTCATCCGGGATAATATTTAACCGGGCTTCCTTGATGCTTGGGAGAAAGTCTAGCCCAGAAAATGCAACTTCATTCACAGAACAACCATTTTCAGCAGTTACCCTCCAGTCATTTCTGACCTGCAGTTGCTCAAGCTTAGGCATTGCTCCTTGGTCAAATTTCACCAATTTGATGTCCCCAAAGTTTCCAAACACAAGAACCGCGAGGCTTCTGAAAGTCCCAATCTGGAAACGAAGCTCTTCACCCTGAAACGACTTCTCCAACAAATGCAGGATGGCCAGATTTGGCATCTTCCCAAGAACTTCCATATCACCATCATTCCCCGATAGCCTGGTGCTCTGTAAATTCAGCTTCACAAGATTCTGGAGCCTCTGGACCCATCTTGGCAATTTGATCAGATTACCGTACAGCTTGAGGCTCTGGAGGTTTTCCGGGGGCGTGATCATCCAGTGCAAACATTCACACAATCCAGGTTCTCCCTCTGACCGTATTGACAATGACTCAAGGCGGTTGAGATTATTGATTGCTGAACAGAATTCTTTACCATTTCTCCTGTTGATGCCAGTTACTGCTAACTTGCGCAACCAGGTCAGTCTTTTTATGTCATGAATGACTGCCCCCTGTGTAATATTTACAACCCCCAGTGTGTGCAAGCCGATCAGTTTCCTCATCCCTCTAGGAGCTAGAACTCCATACCTGTCCAGACACTTGGCAACAGCAGGGAGTCTAGCACAGCAAGCAGCAGTACATATGTCATGGCGGTTCATGTCTTCAGAATAACCGAAACGACGGGGTGCACAACAAGCTGCACAAAGCATCACTGACCCTGAAGTCAATAGACATAGCCTGTTGTTGCCCATTGAATTTGAGAGCTTCTCTTCAAGTTTTTCATATGACACCTTTTTGTCAGTCGATTTCCTACCAAGGCGGAGATAGGTTAACATCCGTTTGGCAGCTTTAGTATTCTCGTATCCCTGACATCTAGTGTCTGGAGTTGCCTCAGGTTACCCAAGGAGTGTGGCAGGTGATGAATATCATCACATCCTCTTAGGGAAAAATATTTTAGGTGAAGAAGCTTCCCAATGTGCTGAAGGTGGTGATCAGCTAGGCCTGGTGTGCCTTCTAGGTCAAGCACTCGTAGCAACCTCATCTTGTCAGAAATGAAAAATGGCTTCCACTTCCCAAAAACTGTTACTGATCTCACACGGGACAAATCGACTATGCTCTCGAACTGACTTTGATCTCCCTCCCAATTGCTGCTTATAGCAAGGTGTCGTACTGTGGCCCGTCTGTTTAAGCTGCAACCTTCCTCAAGTGTGAAAACAAGATTTTCTTCCATTGACTTTTTTATGCTGATTTCACGGATTAGATCATGGACCTGGCACGCATCAATTCCTTTTCTACTATGAATTGATTGTTGAGATGGTAGGAGCATGCTCCTGCTTACGAGTTCAATGAAGTCGCTCTCTGCTATTTCCTCCGCAGACCTGCCACGCATCTCCCTTGAATAACCCTCTGCAATCCACCGACGCACCAAACGCCGTCGACTGACCTCGTGATCTTTTGGAAAGATGGACATATACAAGAAACAGGACTTAAGATAGTATGGCAGGCCATCAAAGCTTTTATTAAGGACTGTCATTATGGGCCCAAGGTCTGGATTCATTTCCAACTCAGCACTAATATGCTCATTCAACTTCCTCCATTCCAAAGCTGTGTTTTGTTGGTTTGCCAAGAAACCACCTATGGTGACTATCGCAAGGGGAAGTCCACTGCACTTCTTTAGGATCAGCTTTGCTTGTTCAACCAACTCTGGATATTGCTCATCCAAATTTGTAATCTTGCCAAATACCTGAAAATTTTCACTTTAATATTTTTAGTACACCAAATATAAAACTAAACACACAATAGTCATCCAAATTTATAGTTTAGTTTTGTGATTACAACGGAACACAGACTATGTGATTTCAAAGGTGCACACTCCTGTTATATTTGTTGGGTCCTTGGACAAGAGAATGTTCCAAAATTCATTGCAAAGTAAACCTGCAACTTGCGCCCTTGGTCCTCTGGCTACATATGCAAGCAAATCAAGTAACTCTAATACAGAATATTTGGAGCTCAATTTTTTTGAACTTCCAACCACAGTTATGTTTTACTATTGCATACAAGACATCCTCATCACCTGATGAATAAAAGTTTAATTAATAAATAAACTAGAGGTATGTGACCTAACATATTACATCGGAGTGTATGGAAACATTTTAACATTTTACTCATGAAACAGAAACACTGTTGAAACATATACAACATAAAAGTTTTACGATGAAAGCATTTTTTTAAGTTGTTCCTATTTAACAAAATTGTTATGTGGAAACACTTTTTTCATGTGATGGACGCACTTTCCTTGTTTAATTGAAACTCAATTGTCTTTCCAAAAGCTAAAATCAGACTACAGATGCAAAACATTTCCCTAATACTTTTGGCTGAAGAGAGGAAACGAGTCCAAACAGATGGCTGCATGCGTAGGATGTACTCCTTCTGTTCCTAAATATAAGTCTTTTTAGAGATTTCAATATGGACTACATATGGAGAAAAATGAGTGAATCTACACTCTAAAATACGTCTACATACATCCGTATATAGTCCTTATTGAAATCTCTAAAAAGACCTATATTTAGGAATGGAGGTAGTACCACATATGGTTTGGACTTCAACCAAAATTTGAATCCGGGGATGTAACAGCGTCCCTGTCATCATCACCCACCAGGTCCTCAGCGATAAAACCTAATCCAACCATCTTATTGTTGTTTCTTGCTGGCTCTTTGGCCCTTTGCTGCCCAGTGCCCTCCTTCAAAGTGTATGGTTGATCGAGTGGAACTGCCTTAGCCTACACTGAACCCTACCATTGATGACTAGGACGTCAGAATCTATGGCTTATTTTTATGTTTTCAATAAATAATATCATGTAACTAATAGTTAGCGCATGTGTAACAATCATCTTTTCCCCCCTCTGTGACCTGACATATGTGTACAAACAAAGCATATGTTATCAGAACCTACGACCTGCCTTTTTCGGTCAAATAAAACAAATGGAGAAGAGATGAAGAATAATATGTTATTGGTACCTTCTGTGTGAATAGGTCAAGGGCATTTTTGTATACCAGCCTCTGGAGGTTGTATATATTCGTGTGCCGCTTCGAACAATGCTTCGCAATATCCTCTTTTCTTGTGGTGATTATGATCCGGTTTGCTGTGCCTGTTGGAGGAAAATGTTGTTTTATAGCGTCCCATTCTGTGGTGGACGAGAGATCATCAAGAACAACCAAGTATTTCCTTCCTTCCAAATACTGGTACATGTTTTCCACATCATTTTCTCCAAACTGTCTAGACAAGCTCTCAATGAGCTTTTCCCGATTGAAAGGATGCATTATTGTGACAAAAGCAGACTTCTCAAACATGCCATTGAGCTCTTGGCTTTCGTAGACATCTCTGATTACTGTTGTTTTCCCAAGACCACCCATTCCCCACACAGAGACCACCTCAAGGTGTTGGCTATCACCATTTGTAATTATTTCAATAATATCAGATTTTTCTTGATCACGTCCGATGGGCTCAGATTCCTTCAAAACAACGAAGCTCTTCCTGTACACAGAGTTATTATTATACATACAGGATGTATTTGAGTTAGATCCTGTTTCCGCCAGATCTGCTGCATCTTGAAAACTCTAGACATAAGAAAACAATAATTAGGCGTCGCCTTATTTTTCCACTGGACAATCTTTAGTCAAGTGCTAAATATTTCATAAGTTTATGTAATCTTCAAAACTGAACATGTAAACAATATGAAACATGTCTAATTGCGTAACCATGTGGGGTAACATCGCCTCTAAAAACTTTATATTTCCTTTAGTAGTAGTGTCCAGGGTAGTTAATTATCCGGCCTGGCAATTACCGAGGTTCACTATCTCCTAAACTAGTTGATGTTACGGATGAAGATCATGTTAGCACATAAAGTTCTTGATGGCTGACCCTTCTTGTAATTCATGTAAACAAAAACATGGTATGGAATTGTATTCTCCAGGTTAAAACAATAATGCAAGGCTATTTAATTTAATTAAGTGTCTGGTTGTGGATTCAGAATATTTGAGATATTTTGCATTTTACAATTTGGAACCAAAATTAGGGAAATTAAAATCAATGCACAAGTATGATTCGGCCAGGGTAAATTAAATAATGCAAGGAATATCAATGAAATGTTACCCATGATTGTACAGATATATGGACTTATTGATCTATGTAAATATTGAAATATCGAATGTAAAGACTACTACTCCCTCTGTTTACTATTATAAGATGTTCTAGCTTTTTTCTAAATCGACTGTATGTAGACGCATTTTAGTGTAGACGCATTTTAGTGTGTTTGTTCACTCATTTCATTTCAGTCCGTATGTAGTCTATATTGAAACATCCAAAACATCTTATAATAGTGAACGGAGGAAGTACTTTACTAGATTTGGCAACCTATTGATTGTTTCACGTTTCTAACGGTGTTGTTTATTACATTAGTTCATGTGTACTTAGTTCAGCAAGCCAACAAGAGGTAGCATTAGTAAGATGATATTAGGCGAATCAGGGTTTGAATATCACCTTCTCGTAGAAGGCATGAAGATCAGCAAACAACTGCCTGTGCTCTGGTGCTACATTCTCCGGCCCTACGCATAAGCTCGCAACTTCAACTTGCTCTGCCGACACTATGATTCGGCTTCCTTTCTTGCTCTGTGGGAAACATGTTTTAATGCGATCCCACTCTTCAACGGTGTGTAGGTCATCAATCACAATCAGGCAACTCTTCTCGTTGATGTATGTCTTGAATTCATTAGCCAAATTCTCTTCACTCATCATCCCCATCTTCCTCAGAACTCGGGCATCCATAGGGTTTTTCTCTGTTTGCTTGGCCTGCTGAAGATAATGTACATAGAACTGCCGGGCAATGCTTTGCAAGAACTTTGTCAGATTGAAGGGTCGCACCAACCTGATCCAGGCGCAACGCTCGAATTTCTTGTGTAACTTCAGATCTTCATAGGCTCTTTTGACGATGGAGGTCTCTCCAAGACCGATAGCATTTGTCCCTGACACCGCAATGACTCTAAGGTCATTGTCCTTCTTGCTGATGAGCCGAACGAGACCCACTTTTGCCTTTTCATGCTGCCGCCTTACTTCGTCGATGTCAGACATGGTTGCACTGGCGACGGCCAATGACTGCTCATCAGCGGAGATTGGCTTGGCGCCAGAGGCCTTGATGAGGTGGTAGCGCAGGTTCCTCTGGCTGACATCCTCAACCTTGGCTCTGAGCTCCTTCATCTTCTTGGCCACGCGTCGTCGGTGTAGCAGCTTGCGAGGAAAACGCCACCAGGACCTCCTCACCGTGATGCGAACAGCAAAGTCCTGGAGGCAGTCCTCGACGTCGCAGGCAACATCGCGGACTTGCTTCACCCAGATCTTCACGACCCTGTTGTGGCTGTCACGGTCGTCGTGCGCGGCCATCAGGAAGCCTTGCATCATCTCGAGCTCATCGGCGATGAAGGTCTGGTCCCGTTGGATGCCGAGGTGGAGAGCAGCCTCCTTTGCGACGGCAGACTCGGCGTAGTGGATCGCCCTGTTCAGCACGGACCTGGTAAGGCTCGTCACCGTCTCCTCGATTAGCCCCATGAAATGAAGCAGCTTCCCTCCTGGATCGGGATCTGTGTGTGTCTATTGGTCTGGTAGTGCTAATGCTGATGCTGGTGGGAGAAGCCCAACAATGGATGGTTTAAAAGAGGAGCTCGATCAGCTACAAGAACGTGCGTGTCTATTGGTGGTCTACCGATCCAGATGTAGTTTTTTACTTTTGGTGTTCTTTGTACTCCCTCCATAGTGATCTATACTAGTGATCTAAACACTCTTATATTTCTTTACGGACGGAGTATCATCTTAACCATTGATGAATTGATCAGATTTTTTTCAAAAAAAAGCAGCTCTGCCTATGTTTATTTTTACCATGAGCTTTTTTACGGTACCCTGTACTGCTCACAGGGGAGGCAGCAGTATAACTCAATCGGTACGTCGATTTTGTGAGGGTAGGATAGGCAGAAAAAT
>CBMN010038501.1:0-20949 GCA_000582825.1 Hordeum pubiflorum
TATGCTGCCTGTAGAGGTAAATTTGAATGCATACAGGTTTGCAAAGCAGAATGATTTGGATGTCGGTGAATATCATGACTTGATGATGGACAATCTTGATGAGGTGAACGACAGGCTGTTGATGGCTTTAAAGGAGATTGAAAAGGACAAGCTTATGGTTGCAAAAGCGTACAACAAGAAGGTTAAGGCCAAGAATTTTCAAGTTGGGGAACTTGTATGGAAGACGGTGCTGCCATTGAAGACTAAGGATAGGAGGTTCGGCAAGTGGTCTCCAAGTTGGGAAGGTCCTTACAAGATAAAGCGGATGGTTCCTGGTAATGCTTACATACTAGAAGATTTACAAGGTACCGAACTGCCTAAAGCTTTGAATGGTCACTTCTTGAAGAAATATTATCCAAGTATGTGGCAAAATGCTTGATTAGGCCGATGTGTTGCATCGGAGGATTGGATTACTTCGGAATTGTTATATTGTGAGATATCTATAGGTTCTCGAAGTTGTAAATGTTTCTGGTGCTTTTAGTTCATGACCTTCACTAAAAGGCAGGGGGGCATGTGTTGAGCACCTAGTTGGGCAGGCCTGTACTGGCTGCCGTCACCGGACAGTCCGGTGGCATGTGCCGGACTATCCGGCGTCCATCGGATTATCCGGTGGGCTTCACTGGACTATCCGGTAGAGTCGGGTCCGAACCGAATTGTAAGATTTGAGCGAGATCTCAGGGAATTCGACTTGTACAAGGGTTAAGACCACCCTCCCCTATAAATATAAAAGGGCTAGGCCGATTGGCGCATCCACAATCGAACCAAACATTACTTTTATCTATTTTCATGCAATTCTATCTTCTCAAACCCTAATTCTCTTCTTCAACCTCCAACCTCACCTCCTGTCGACTCTACGCCGACCCGAGGAGCTCTAGGTGGCCTGCCGACGCTAGAGCAACCCCTAGCGCTGATCCTCCCTGACGGGGTCCCTCCCGGGTGGATTGGTCTAGGTCTTTTCATTAGTGATTGGCGTTAAAACGTGTCAACAAAAGCATTTCATCAGCACGAGCTCTCTTTTTTGGGTCTTGACTGATGAGATATGAGTTGAGCTATATTGGTTTTACTCAATTCGATGTTGATTCCTCTGAGATCTGCCATTATTTGCTTGATCGAGCATAGCATCAGCATCAACGCCAGCACAAGCTCTTTCTTGTGGGCTCTCTTTTCTCGGTTGGAATAGTTGTTCAGTTGAAAGATCATTATATGTACACGATTGTCCGTGTTGTATTTTGATTCAAATGTGTATGTGTTGAACTTTTGGCCATCCAGCAGTTCGCAAGTGAAGGCTTGAATATTGGTCACGTTTGATGTGGAGAATTAGGATGCGCAGATTGACGATGATATGGCAAGTGAAGACTTGAATATTGACCATATCTTTTAATGTTGAGAATTAAGATGTGTGATTGAAGAGGCTAATAAGTAGCATAAGCATGGTGGTAACTTTAACGCAAAGGAAAGGCCTAGAGCCTTGAGGTCACACAGTAGAAGACAAGATTATTGATTTGACGTGGTAAACAAAGCTATGGGAAAAAAGGTGCCATTGAAGTTACAAAGATTTTCTATATGTTGTGTGATGATACGTCACCGTAATGATATGAAAATGAATGGCAAAGCCACAAATAAATAAAATATATGAGGCAAACGATGTGGGAGGCAACACAAAGAAAGAAAAGAAGGTACTTCTACACCATGCAAGATCCTAGAGTGCATAATGCCAAAAAAGACTAATGCTGATGTCGTAGTTAATGATTTGCTCTTGCTTACACCCAAAAAGAGGAAAAAACCTCCACACAAACTTCAACCACACTTGTATCTATGCAAGAAGCAGAGATGACTTTCCTTCCTCAAGTTGATTGAAAATTATGTCAGAAAAATCCTAATACAATGATTCAGGTTACAGACTAATTTGATGTTATCCATTTAAATCAATTTGTCTTTGTTGTCTTAAGTCAAAATATTAACATCTAGAATTATGGTGGAATTAATGAAAATAATTTGATGCCATAGATGTTGGCGCCCTAGGACTAAATGAATAAATACGTACGCTAGCCTTCTAGGACTAATGTTTGTATCACATTTGAGTTTCCGTAGAAATGAGGGTGCTTCATGCAAGTTGCAGGCCAAGTATATATGCATGTATGAACGGGGGGCAATGCAAAGGAAAAAAAATATGAATATGTATGGTAAAACATATGTAGTAACTCATTAATTTATCATAACCAATATATAACGCAAAGAAAAATCAACACACATACAGAAAGAGAGCGTAGAGATAATTAATTTTGATTAGTTTTACAATTGAGCTTTAATCATAAACTTATAATACTTATATTTACTAAGATTTTAGTTCCACACACAGGTTGATGGACTAATTCTATCTAATTTACTTCCTCAGGCTACTGCTTGATGTCTTCCTCTTTGTGTCTTCTTCTCCATTCAAGGAAGAATAAAATCATATGAATCACTTAATTGACAGATAAAGAGAGGTCTTTTTAGCTTCTCTGGTAGAACACACACCCCTATACTATCTTGATATCCTTGATTTCTGGATTCAACCACTTTCAGAGTTTTTTTTCATTCCCTTTGAAGCAGAGTAATTATGACTGTTTCATGGTGACAAATACTTCTTAGAAATCACTATTAAGGTAGCGTTTGGTTTGGAGTACGGGACGAGGTAGGAAGTGGTTAGCTTTGATAGGAAGGCTATAGATTTAAGTCTTTAGATAGGTAAAGGATCGCATAGATAAACCTTAACGATAGCTACCATATGTAGATTGAGATAGGTTTATCTTATACATTAATTTGGGCCCTAGGGATTAAAAAAGATTAGTGATCCAATTGACCACTTGCCCATCTTGGGTTGGATGCCCCTGTGGCCGGTGATCCTAAAAGTAGTATCAAAGATAGAGCTCACTCCTCTTGCAAGGATAAGCCAATTAAGTTGGCAAATTTTTGAGGAAAGCTTATAGAATAACTTTTTGGTTTCACCACCTAGTGGGTTTATTGTTGGAGAAAGGATGAATACTGATAGGGCTCTAGTTTTTATAAATACTAATATGTCTTAAAAATTCTAAAAATACAGTATATGTAGAATGTTGGGAGTAGCTTATAGCCCAAGGGCAGTATTTATTGTAAAACACTACCATAGATGCTAAAATAAACTAAATAAACATTCACTGATAATAAGCAATGAATATACGTCTTTTTGGTAAAGATGATCTATTAAAGTCATAATTCACTGGATCTATGGTCTTACGACTTTGCGGAAACCTATGTTTTTGGTAAACAGTCGCCCTGGCCTGGTCACTGCAACCCTCTTTTGCGAGGAGGCATCCCTTCTGCTGAAGTTACCGGGCTATTTTGCCAAGTTCCTTAGAGGGATTTGTCTCGCGCCCCTAGGCATTATCTACCTACCCACATGTGCCGGTTTCAGGTACAGGTACTAACCATGAAACCGGATCCGATACAGACGGATATCGGGAATCCCGTATTCGATCTTATATTTTTTTTGGATACGGATTCGGACATAAATTTGTCAGATACAGATACGAATGAAGATATCTTGGTTAATGGACGCGGATTGTTGCGGACCGGATATGTAATGGACCGGATGCAAGTAGACTCGAATATGAATATTCCTTCAGATATCAAGTAAAAACAATATCCACATATATCGTGTGTTATGATCATTTAAATGTTTGTTGAGTCCAAAATACTACCAAATTGTGCTAAATTGTGTAATATTTTATGAATTTATTATATTTTCATGATTTACTGTAGGAAAAATTAATAATACACAAATAGACTCAGAAATTCATGATATTTGGCGGAGGGGCAAAATATGTTCACGTAGCATCTACAAAAAAGTTTGGAAAAGAAACTCTAAAGTGTGCCGATGTTTCTTTAAGATGGCTTCCATTCGTAGTTTAGGTTACGCGTCAAGTCACCCTAGTTATTCAAGTTTCAACATGACCCATAATTCAATTTATTACTTTTATGTGGGAGCTTGAGGTTATCTTCGTATTACATGTTTATTGGTCTTGGTAAATTATTTGCAATTTTCAGACGACACTGTAATATTTTATGAATTTAATTGCATTTTCATGATTTACTTCGGAAAGAAATTAATAATACACAAATAGACTCAGAAATTCATGATATTTGGCTGAGGGGGAAAATATGTTCACGTAGCATCTCCAAAAAAGTTTTGACAAGAAACTCCAAAACATGTTGGTGTTTCTTTCAGATGACTTCCACTCGCAGTTTAGCTTACAGGTGAAGGCACCCTAATTATTCAAGTTTCAACATGACCCATTGTTCAATTTATTATTTTTATGTGGGGGCTTGAGGTTACTTTTGTATTGCATGTTTACTGATCTAGGTAATTTATTTGTAATTTTCAGACAACACTGTAATATTTTGTAAATTTAATTGTGTTTTCATGATTTATATAGAAAGAAATTAATAATACACAAATAGACTCAGAATTAAAGATATTTGACGGAGAGGCAAAATATGTGCACGTAGCATCCTCAAAAAAGTTGAACAAAAACTACATAGGGTGCCGGTGTTTCTTTCACATGGTTTCTCCTCATAGTTTAGATTACATGTGAACCCCGTGATCATCTAAGTATCAACGTGATCAACAGTTAACTTTATCTTTTTCATATAGCGACCTAAGGTTACCTTCGTATAGCACGTTTATTGGTCTAGGTAACTTATTTGCAATTTTCGGATGACACTACAATATTTTATACATTTAATTGCATATTTCATGATTTAATGCAAAAATAAATTAATAATACACAAATAGCCTCAGAAATTCATAATATTTGGCGGAAGGGCAAAATATATCCACGTAGCATACTCAAAAAAGTTTGGACAGAAAACTCTATAGGGTGTCGGTGTTTCTTTCACATAGCTTCCGCTCATAGTTTAGGTTACATGTGAAGACCCCGTGATCATCTAAGTTTCAATATGATCAACAGTTAACTTTATATTTTTCATATAGCTACCTAAGGTTACCTTCGTATAGCACATTTATTGGTATAGGTAACTTATTTGCAATTTTCAGATAACACTACGATATTTTATGCATTTAATTGCATTTTTCATGATTTAATGCAGAAAGAAATTAATAATACATAAATAGCTTCAGAAATTCATGATATTTGGCGGAGGGGCAAAATATATCCACGTAGCATCCTCAGAAAAGGTTGGACAGAAAACTCCATAGGGTGGCGGTGTTTCTTTCACATGGATTCCGCTCATAGCTTAGGTTACATGTGGAAACCCCCTGATCATCTTAGTTTCAACGTGATCGAAACTGTACTTTTATAATTTTTATGTAGAGACTTGAGGTTATCTTTGTACAACATGTTTATTGGTATAAGTAAACTATTTGCAATTTTAGGATGACAATACAATATTTTATGCATTTAATTGCATTTTCATGACTTAATGCAGAAAGAAATTAATAATACACAAATAGCCTCATAAATTCATGGTATTTGGCAGAGGGGCAAAATATGTCCACATAGCATCCTCAAAAAAGTTTTGACAGAAGCATAAGGTGCCAGTGTGTTTCTTTCGCATAGCTTCCACTTCAACGACAAAAGATGGACAATGCAACAGGTGCACCATGAAACAAAAACTGAACTAGCACACTCTCTAGCTCTTTCCATGCAGAAACAAAATATAAACCAAATTATATTTTGAACAATTATCCTTGACATATTAAAAGATTATCTCGTGTAAATAATCTAGAGCAATCGGACATCAACAGTTTCATACATTAAATTATTATTGGGAAATCATTTCCAACATCATATTAGAATGCAGAGAAAATGGAAAAATAAAATGAAAAAAAGTAGAGAGAACTGGATTAGTGGGTGCATGTGAGAGGCGACAGACCATACACAACAGAAATTAATTCCATGACTCCCTCGTCCTTTTTTCCCCATCCTCTCCGTGTGGTTCCGTGATCTGTCTGCCCTGAGCTCATCGCCGGCGGCAGCCCCTGTCCTGTCCCAGCGATATGTGCATCTACTTACTTCGTGGCACCCCTCCAGCTGCGCTCGGCCCCGCACTCCAGCTCTGGAGCTCCTCCGCTCACAGCTCACTACCGCACCTGCACCGAGAACTCGACCCAGTGCCATGGATGGATGGAAGACGGCGGGTAGGAGGAGGCTGTGCTTTAAAGAAGTAGAGGTATTTTCTCATTGTAATGACATCACCACGTTATGCAGAATAAAAATGAAAAAAAAGATCGAATTGTGAACGGATAAGGCAAAAGGCCATCGGCTCATCCAATCCCCGTCCACGCATCACGCTCCTTTCCACGCCCGACGGCGGTCCAAGCTCCGCCAAGCCCGCCGGCTTCGCGCAGCGCGCGCCTGCACTGCTCGGCCAGTCTCTGGCCGGCCCCTATCCGCCTCCGCGCCGGCGCCACCTCCCTCGCCCGCGCGGCCGCCCCCAATGCGCACGCCGATGCCGACGCCGTCGCCAGCACGGCTCCTCCGACGCGCACGCCGGCGCCGCCTCCCTCGCCTGTGCGGCCGCCTCAGACGCCTCAACGTCATGGATCCGGCTCCGGAGCCCGCGCAGCCGCCGCAGCCGACCGCAGAGCCTCCTGACATCTCCGACGCCGCGGCGTGCGCCGGCGAGCCCCCGATGCGCTTAGCCCACGCTGCCCCCGTCGCGCCCTTCGGCCACTTCGCCCTCGACGCGCGACACCGCCGGCCCCCTCGCCCCTCGACGCACGCCGGCATGTGGGTAGGCCTAGGGCTCAGCTCCCAGCGGCCGGCCTCTGAGACTGGGTGGGCTTTGAAACCACCACCTTAGAGTGAAACCCATTATCGTTTTTTTGGTTCCATCATGGAAACCAAGGCCGAATATCGTCAAAATCATAGGCTGAAGGTCGTTTGATAGCTCCACCATAAAAACTGGAGACCAAGTCTTGCTTGAACAATTTATATCCTTTTTTCTGCAGCCAGATTTCCATTGAGGGGGACAATGTCAGCAAAAGAATTCAGTACATGTGCTAGAAATTTTGACTTGAGGCCTCTTTTGTACAGTACGTATCTCGTTCCAGTTCAACAACAAATCGGAAAAACGAACATTGGAAACTGGTGGAAGTTTGCTCGAGTCACCAAAAGCCCAAATACAGGGCTTGAAAACACTCAGCAGAGACTGTGTTGCGAGCTCAGGCTTTCAACAGCAAAATCGGTGGGCAGTTGGGCCAAGAGCCCAAGACAGAAGGAAGCAAGGGCACTGAGCACATGGTTTAGGACCACCAGACAAGAGAAACCATGTTCAGGAATGCATACCGAACTGCTAACCCGTGGACATACTCTTCTATCAGACACCACACCTCTTGTCATCTTTCAAACTCAAGCTCAGATAACATCATGAGCTCAAATGATCATTTTTAGCCGCAAGTTTCATACGTACTTACCTGTCTTGTTCAATCCAAGGCATTTACGATACTAGCTTGCGTTCTTGCTGATGCGGAAAAAAAAAATCGATTTCCTGATCTCACTATTTTTTTACTCCAATCACGTAGTCTGCTTGAAATGCACATATCTTTTTTTTAGATAATGGAAAAGATTCCGGCTTCATCTCTCAACGAGAGAATCAATCCAAATTTATTACAAACCTCTCCAAGAGACAACATAACAAAGCACATGAAACATCAATCTAAAAGGAAATTCTAGCAACATAAGGCCACCCAAACGAGGAGAAAGTTGCAAAGTCATTGTTTCTAAGTTGCAGCTAGCTTGGAGAAGACACTGCTTAACCCACTCACTTCGTTGCAATTTGGCCCAAAGACGAAGCCAATATGTTCCTCTGAATAACACCTGCAAGAAAGATTTTGGTTTGCATTTGTTAAAAACAATTTCGTTTCTTGAGAGCCAAAGCGCCAAGCATAATCCCACTGCACCAGACAATAATACCGACTCTTGTTCTGGGCCCCCTCTTTTACCCCAACAATTGAACAAGTGATGGATATTTTGAGGTGGACCAATACCAAAAGTCATATATACCGTACGCCAGAGGAATTTGGCATAACTACAGTCCAGAAAGAAGTGTTGTATTGTTTCAGATGTGCCACACAAACAACATGATTTATCACCATGCCAATTTCGACTCCCTAAGTTATCCTTAGTTAACAACGCTCCTTTTTTTAGATAACACAAAAAGATTTTGATCTTTAATAGTAACTTTGTTTGCCAAATCTCCATCGACACTTTGACTCCATTGTTGACCAAGTATCTATACATCGACCTCACCGAGAAAATGCCACTTTTGTGTAAATGCCATTTGAAATAGTCACTTCCCTCTTGTAGGTTTAGATTCATTATTCTAGCAACAATATTTTCCCAGTCTCTTAGTTTATTCCCCACTAATGATCTTCTAAAAGATACATTAAGAGGAGATGAACGTAAGACTTCTGCCAGAGTTGATTGTTTTTTCCTAACAATGTTAAACAACGACGAAAATTGGTATTTCAAAGTCACACCATCTAACCATGTGTCTTCCCAAAATCTTACCTGAGTCCCATTTTTTAGGATAAAGGATCCCAAGTTTAGAAATTGAGCTTTCACCCCATTAAACTACTCCAGAAATGAGAGTCTCCTGGTTTCCTCTCCACTTGGCTCAATGTCTTATTCCTTAGATATTTATTTCTTAGCAATTGCTGCCACATTCCCTCCTCATTACATAGTTTGAACAGCCATTTACTCAATAAACTTCTATTTTGAAGATCAAGGTCAAGGATTACCAATCCTCCTTGGTCTTTTGGTTGACAAAGAATCTCCCATTTAGCAAGCCGGTATTTCTTTTTGTGCTGATCGTTCTCCTAGAAAAAACGAGATCTAAAATAATCCATCCTCTTTAGGACTCCTCTTGGGACCTCAAAGAAAGATAGCATAAACATAGGCAAACTAGATAACACCGAATTAATAAGAACCAGCCTCCCACCTACAGAGAGTAATTTTCCTTTCCAGCCACTAAGCCTCTTCTCAAATCTTTCTCCGACCATCCTCCAATCTATGTTTCTCAGCTTCCTATAGTGCATTGGAATGCCCAGGTATCTAAAAGGAAAAGTTTATATCTTACATCCAAACAAATGTGAGTACGTGGACTCAAACTTATTTGCTTGACCGAAGCAGAAAATATCACTTTTGTGAAAATTAATTTTATGGCCTGAAAGCTGTTCGAACGCACATAGGAGAAGTTTCATATTTTTGGCTTGAGCCAAGTCATGATCCATGAAAATAATTGTGTCATCTACGTATTGAAGAATAGATAAGCCATCATCCACCAAATGCGGAATAACACACTTAATTTGTCCATTCTCTTTTGCTCCTGCAAGGATAATAGCCAACACATCTGCCACGATATTGAATAAAATAGGGGATAGTGGATCACCTTGCCTAAGGCCTTTCCTCGTTTGAAAATAGGGACCCATCTGGTCATTTATTTTTATTCCTACATTCCCCCTTTGAACAAAAGATTTAATCCAGGTACACCAGGCGGGGGAAAAACCTTTCATTCTAAGTGTTTGCTGTAGAAAGTCCCATCTCAGTTTATCATATGCCTTCTCGAAATCGATCTTTAATATTACTCCATTCTTCTTCTTGTGTAATTCATATAATGTTTCATGGAGAATGACCGCACCCTCCATTATATTTCTCCTAGGGAGAAACGCTGTCTGGGAAGGACTAATAATTTTCCGTGCGACTAGAGTTATCCGATTAGTGGCCACTTTTGTGAAGATTTTAAAACTAACATTCAATAAATAGATAGGCTTGTATTGTTGATTTTGTTTTGCTTCCCCACTTTTTGACAACAAGATTATTATACCAAAGTTCAAACTATGAAGGTTTAGAGTTCCTCTATGGAATTCCTCACATATCTGGAGCTTAAGAACACATGGACAGCGAGGAAGAAACGACATCCTTCTGTATTCCTTCCAGTTCAATCGTTTACAATCATTTCATCAATTTTCAGTAAATCCGGTGCCTTTCTAACTTGATAGATCTCCATCTCTGCCTTTGCAGAGACGGAAGCAAAGCACCGTGGCAATCACAACCCAATACCCCCTGCCTCGAAACAACACAAGACAATTATTCTAAAAACGCCTTTCTCTGAATCCTCCCATTCTATACCCCTAGCTGCTCGACGCCGAGCGTGACCGAGTGCGTGAGCTCGCCGATCATCAGGCGGTGCTCGCCGACGGGGATCCGCCAGACGCCGTCCGGGCCCACGACGCTGAGCGCGGCGCACACGTCGATGCCGAGCTCCACGCGTGCCACGCCGCCTGCGGGCACGTGCACCTTCTCGAACGCCACGAGCTGCCGCACGGGCTTGCCCGCGACCGCGACCGACGAGGAGGGCGCCGCGTGGTACACCAGCACGGTGTGCGTGCCGTCGCGGCCGCCGACGTTGCGCACGTCGAAAACAGCCTTTAAAACCCATAGCTACAACTAGAAGCTTCATATTTTTTTCTCTTTGCATGTCTGTAGTGCATCAGTATATATATACCACGTCTGTAAAAATTCAGATGTAAACCCATCATATATAAAATTGTAAAAAATGAAAAAATTCATATGAACCTTGTAATTTTTGTATTGAAATTTTCTTGATTGGATCTTTATTCCAGCCTTTACAACATGCATGGTGCATTTATAGATGCGCTATTAAACATGCAAAGATTTATAAAAAAAGCTTCAAAAATTTTTAATGAGGGTTTTAACGCATATTTCCATCGATAAAATGGTTTACTGATTATTTTCTCGTTTTCTTTTAATTTCGAGAATGTGCATCCTTCTCCTTCCCCTCCTTACTATGGTGGTTTTGATTTTTAAACAATAAATTCATAAGGGTTTGTTTGGCTGATGCCGTTCCCAACATTACATCACTACTTCATAATGGCATGTTCACTATCTTTTTAAAAAATAGAATAAATCCAATGTCTTATTGTTAACGCTACTGGATGGATTGCCGAATGTTCCTAGTTTTTGTAAAAAAAAAATTAGAATTTATCGTTTGTTCCTAACACATCTCGTAAGTAGTGCATTTTTTGCGACCTGTAAGAGGATTGAAATTAACGTTGAGACGTCACTTTTGATTCTAAGGGTTACATTATTTTTCTAGAAAGAAAATGTAAAAAAAGTGAAAATATGGGCTTCACAGTATGTCGTGCTACTCTTACTCCTACTCTATATCCTAGAGTGATCAATCTGGTACTAATATAAATCCTAATAGGCCTTTGGTGCTTCACTAATTGTTTGTTTTTCTAACGTTGCGGAGACAACAAAGCCGCTTAATAATCCAATAGTGGTCCAATATAATGATGCGATTTGCAAAGTGTTCATCCATTCCTTAGATTACGTGTTAGGCCCATCGAAAGGTATACGGTATCTGAAATCCAGAATACTCCACATGCATGTAGCTATCTTTCCCTTTTATGCCCTTTCATCCACTCACGCATGCATCCATGTTCCTGCTTTTTTTACCGTGTGAGGCTACGGACACGTGAATTGATTGTCTTCCACGCTAAGCTAACGTTGTTATTAGTACTGTACATTTATGTCCTGGAGGCTGGAAAAGAACTTTTACGCTGCATCTTCGTCGAGCAGTCTACTAGAAGGATTATTTTCTCCAGAGCATTCTTGCCAATGCTAGAAAAGAAAAACACCAGAACCTACTTACAGCAAAAAGAAACATAGAAAAACTACTAATTCAACGTATGATGGTTTTTAAAAAAGAGACATACGGAGTATATTATTGAAAAACAATATCTAGCCAATAAATAAAAAAAATCTAGTAAAAACACATTTCTCAACGTTCGATTTGTCAGGTTACCCGACTTCCCTCAACCAACCAACACGGACATATTTGATCCAATAAAAGAGTGTCGTGTAGAGAGACCATAGGTCTTATTTTCTCCCCCAGCCAGGTCTCTATGCTGCTTCTTCGCACCAGCTGGATCGGAGCGGTGTGTTTGTGTGATGATGGAGGCTATACGGCAATACAGTTGGAGCAGGAGTAACTCCCATCTCTGGCTACCTCTACCTCCCGTGATGGTTGATCACCTTCTCTGTACGAGACCTGCCGATTCACGTGTTGGGTGAACTTTCTCGTCGTCCTCTCTCACAGGGGCGAAGCTGGAATAAATCGTCACCGGGGTCAGTGCAAACCAAGTTTTACAATCCTGAACTTTCAAAAAAATTGGTACCCACCGAAAAGGACAAATTTTTGTGAAGATTCAAATAAATTAGGTCAAATTTAAATAAATTTGAGTCAAAAGAAGATAAATTTTAGTATGTATTTAGTTTCGATACCCACCCAGGTAAAAAAATTCGAATTTTTTGGTGAATTTGCAAGCCTTGGTGCAAAACTCGTATCACTAATTTCTTGTGATAATATTATATCATACATAACGCTAGTAATCGATAAAACAACAGCATACTAATTTGTAGAATGAGGAATAGAAGAAATGTACATGATGCCGTGTTTGCAATTTTCTTTTATAATTGAAAAATGAGGAAAAATTAAGTTCTCGCAACTAAAAAATTGGGCAGGCCTGCCACAGGCCGCTCACCGGACTATCCGGTGGGCAGGGCCGGATATGATAGTCCGGTAGTAGGTACCGGATAGTCCGGTATTGTCGAGTCCGAGGGGAACTCGCGGTTTGTGCGGGATTCCAGTGGATCTTGACTTGTAAAATGGTCCAGACCTCCCTCCCTATAAATATAAAGGGATACGGCCGATTGAGGAACACACACAACCCAATCAAATCTATTATACTTTACTTTTATGCATATCTATTTCCTCAAACCCTAATTTTCCTACTCCCTCCTACATGATGTTCGTCCTCTGATCTCTATGACCAGGGATGGCGCCCTAGCAACCTAGGGCACGCTGCTGGCATCCGCGCCCTGACGGGGTCCCTCCCGGGTGAGGCCGCCGACGGTTCCTTTGCTAGTTTGCTCGTAAACTAGTTGTTCGTCGTCACGTAAGTACGATAGTTATCCTTTGCCGGTTTACTCGTAAACGTTGCCGTGCATCACCACGTAAGCGTGATAGTTATCCGTCTCGGACGCCGCTAGGGTTTCCCGAGCTCTCTGCCTGTCACCGGATAGTCCGGTGTTAACCGCCGGATAGTCCGGCGTACCGGACAGTCCGACGCTAGGCATCGGATAGTCCGGCGACCCCGAGCTGAGGCTCTAGGGTTCGGTAGTGTTTGGCGCGAAAACGTGTCANNACACTTTTTGGCGACTCCGCTGGGGACGAGATTGTTTCGGCTCTGTTTTTCAGCCGAATATTCTTACCCTAGACACTTATCTGCTTAATCTACTAATTATTTCTGTGTCGCCTATATCAGATCAGGCCTCGAGGCCAATCGTGCTTGTCGATTGTTGCTGCCGGTGTGTGGAGTCTCAGAATTGATTGCATCCATTATTTATCTATCGGCAGCTGAGCTTAATTTATTTTATTTGTATCATCACCGATCAGGCTAAAGCCAATCGTACTACTCGGTCGTACTGCATCAGGCCTATTGGCCGATAGCATCTGTTGATCCGTGTCCAACAATAATAAGTCCAAAGCCTTTTGCTTTCCTAGTCCGATCAGTAATTAGATCGTACTTGGGGCTACCATATTGTGTTTATTTGTTGGCACACATCTTTTCGGCCAAGTTTCACGATCACAATTTACGGCTGAATATTCCGCCCGGGTCAATTGCTTTAATAGATCCATTTGTTCGGTTGCACGCTATCTGATCTGGTCCTAAGGCCGATTATTCTTTCAGCATTGCATCACGCTTTGGAGCTGGTTGCATCCGACCTAATTAGCCCGCCGATCATATTACTTGTTCCAGTATTAATTAATTGTGTCAGGCGGCCACGATTGTTTTTAATCAGTCTATCTTCGGCAAGAAAGTTTTTCGCTGCGTGCACTACTCTACAGTAGAGGACTGTTCCTTCCATTGACGATTGCTGCTACGCAAACTCAAGGGAGGACAAACAGGAAGCTTTTGTCGATATTAAGACGTATCAAGATAGTGTGCCACGATATTACTTCAGCGAGCCTGAGGTACAATTTGCAAACGAGTTAAATAATTCTAATATTTATTTTGCAAATGCCATGAATCCCCGTGTTGATATTGCTAGTCATGATAATAGACATATTATTGCATCGGCTAGTCATTATTCAGGTAATGCTTCTCATTATGCATATTATAATCCTGTTTTGGGATTTATTTCTACTAGCAACATGCAACACGTAAATCCTGACACATCGGTGGAACAAAGGCAAATACCGATGTATAATTATCAAGGCCAAACTAACATGGTGAGTTCGGTCGTCAGACATGAAACAGCACATACTACTAATTCTTATAATATACAATATGATGTTTCGCCTGCTTATCCATCGGCAATACATACACAATATGTAAACCCCTCGGGGGGCATGCCGGTGCATGAGACAATTGGCCATACTAATACTAGTGCTCTGGCCAATTATTCTCAAGCGTCATATGGTGTACAATATGGTTCTAATATTCATGATTCGGTTTCTTATGCTACTGCTACCTCTAACCAAATTAATAAAATTTCAGCACCATATGCAACTTCCGGTTCTCATAATTCGGCCTCCTATACTTCACACAATATCAGCCCGGTTGATGAGAATTCAGCACCTTATGTAGCTTCTAATACTCATAATTCGGCATCCTATGTTACTTCTAACTCTAGCCGAATTAATGAAAATTCAGCAAGCAAATGTTCATCCTCGCATTACCCGTCTCATGTATCTAAATGTGGGATGGGTGCAGATCTTGTTGATTTCAACAAGTATCTTTATTTGATGTTGTATACTAGATTTATTAAGTTCAGTGGGGAGGATGGTGCGAGTACATCGGTGCATATTATTCGATATAAAATGAAGTTGAGGGGAGCTACAGATAGTATAAAACATGATTTGTTTAAATATTTATTGACTGGAGTTGCTTCTCAATGGTATGAGTCGTTACCTGGTAATGAGACTCGTACATGGTCCGAATTAGAAGACATGTTTCGTGACCATAAATGGGAACCAAAAGCCGCCAAAGCTCCTGCCCAGGCGGCTAACCAGGGTGAAGTCCAGACATCGGACTATCCGGTGGTTACCGCTGGACTATCCGATGCACCGGACTATCCGGTGGAATCTACCGGACTGTCCGGCGCCCAGGGATCAACAGCATCAGGTCCTCATTCAACATCAAAGACCACGGAGGTCCTTGTACCTGTTGAAGATCCAGAAGCTAAAGACAAAGAAGAGGTTGTGGAGCATCGCAATCATCGACAGAAAAGACAGAACAAGATTCAGGCGAAGCTTCTGCATCTCTCCAACGTGTTTAGCAAGGTAAAATTTACAAGTGCATTACTTAATTCTCAATCTGATCATATGCTTTCCATTGATAAATGTATTAGTGATATTATCTTACATAATTCTGAAAGATCGATTGAGATTGGTAATTTGCTTGTTGACAATATGATGGTTTCAAAAGATGTCGGCCAGTGCTCTGTTAGAATTAGAAAGGCCGATAATAGTAATATGTTCACATTTAAATTTGATCCATTGCCAAAGATTTTATCTTCATGGTTTTCTTGTGGTAATTCTAAATCTAAAAGAACAAAACCAAAATCACACCGTTCTGGTAAGGCCGATGATAATACTTTAACTAATTCTAAAGCATCGTGCCAAAGGACCACAAGCAAACGCTTGGCTGAATGGATTAGTGAACAATCTGAACCATTCGTTTGCCCAGCTCTAAAGCCGTCTCCGCAAAAGAGTCGGCTAGAGAAAGTTAAATATACTTTTGATTTTACTATGAGTAATCATATATTTGATGCCTTGTTGGAGCATAGTCTTATTAGAATAGTTGATCACCAAGTTATGCCATCACCTCGAAGCTTAGTAGTAAAAACATATTGTAAGTTGCATAATTCATTTGATCATAACACTAGTGATTGCAATGTGTTTCGTCAGCTAATACAATCGGCTATAAATAATGGACAATTGAGATTTGCTGAAAATCATAAAGATGACCAGTTCAGTCCAATTGGTCGTGATGGCAGTAGTAGGACAAATCATCTTTCATTGCTTAATTCATCCAAGGATCAAAAGACTATTGATGATGAAAATAATTCGAGTCTCCCAATTGATGGTGGAGGTAGTGTTTGTGATGTGCAAACTAATTCTGCTAGTTGCAATGACTCCACCAAAGCTGTAGAGAAGACATCAAGGCTGGGGGGTAGTCAAGTGTCGCTTCACCGAATCGGCAGCCGATTCACCTTGCTGGCCAGGGAACACCGGATTGTCCGGTAACGTCCACCGGACTATCCAGTGCATCATCGGATTATCCGGTGACATCCACCGGATTATCCGGTGCAACACCGGTTGACCCTGTTGGCCAGGGAATACCGGACTATCCGGCAGACACTACCGGATTGTCCGGTGGGGGGCATGGCAAACTAGATGTGCCCAAATTTAAAAGTTTTGGAGGTGCAGATCGTGCAGGTCGAGGGCCGAAGGTTACTTTTGAGCAACTTCTGGCTAAATATCTGAAGCAAAACGAAGCAAAGGGCATTGATCGGTCGAGCAATGCCAAGTCATCAAGATCACCTCCAAAGCATAAATCTGGAGATTGGCATTGGCAAGGAGAAGGTTTTCATGCAGCAGCAATGTATCCTCCTGATGGGCAGTCAATTCCAATGCAACATGGTCCAGCTCCAACTTACTTTCATCCTTATCCATCTTGGGGCTGGTATGATCCAAATGCATATTCTTCTTCATATTTTAGACCACATAATGTAGAGTATTCAGCTCCTTGCAATTCTGATTATGAGAAACAACCATATAACAAAGACCGTTTTATTCCCACAAATCGGTCCGGAGCTCAAAATAGAAATAAAGTGGTTAAGCAAGTTTATGCAGTGAAAAGGGATAATAGAAAAGACAAAAGTTCAGATCTGAATTCACATGTTAATGAGCCGAATAAAGTATTAGATACTTCGGCTAGTAGTGCCAAAACAGTAGAAAAGTCAGCTAGCAATGTTTCAGGGACTAAATCTGAACTTAAGAAGCTTAATGTGCCAAAGGTTGAGAAAGATGTGCTGCTGCCCAAAAATAAATCACAACCGAGACGCCCACTCGGTTTATCAATTTGGCACAGAAAGAAGCTAGAGAAACTCAGTGCACAAGAGCTGAGGAAGAGAGGCATGGCATGGGTCTCTACGGGGAGTTCTCAAGTTCAAGACAAGGATGATGCTGAAATTGGAGATGAAGTGGAAGCAAGCAAGGAGGAAACAAGTAAACAATTTTCAAGTGCAAGGTTTGCTCCAAATCATCAGGATTATTGGTCATTGCATCGTCCGTATTTTTCAGCTATGCCACATATGAGTATGCCGTACAGTTCATCCCAAGGTATATTCGGTTACCCTTCATGGTCAGATTTTAATCCATATATGTCTTTATATTATGGAGGGGTTCCACCGAATTATTATACATATGGATAGTTGCAATACGTTGCTACTTATATTAGACCGAAGTATTTCAGTTGTTGATAATTATATCATTATTCTCATAATGCTTGCTATGATTTACTTCGGTTACATTTATTTTGGGATGAGCATGCTTATGGTATTCACTTGTTGTTATTCGGCTATTGCTTAGATTTTAAATTATATGGATAATGGATGTTGCCGAATAAGTTTCAGGTGAATTGTTCGTTTGTTCATATAGCCAATACCTGGATTCGAGCTTACGTACTGTTGATTTGGCTGCTATGTGTTTCTTCCATGTGAGCAAATTCTATAATTCAATAAATATCGTTGCTCTCAGTGATTGGCATAGCCGATGAATTCTTTCCCATCATCGTGCTAAATTTCTGTCCACAACCGAGGCTAAGCTTGATGCTCGGGGGGCAAGGCTGTGCAGTGTTGGCTGGTTCTGCCGGTGCCGGACAATCCGGTCCTAGCTATCGGACAGTCCGGCAATGCGCCGGAACATCCGGTAATAGCTACCGGACTATCCGACACTTCCCAGTATTTTCTGTTGGAGCTAGATCTTGAATTTAATCAACCCGTTGAAGGTCATGGTGGTGACTTCAATGCCCGGGGGGCAAGTTAATCATAATGCTAGCAGTTAAATTCATGGAAGCGTGTTGGCATTTAAGCCGAATGTGATTTTTCTATTTCGGTTCAGATAATATAAATTATGTGTATGTGGAGCTTATCCTAAGTTTCAATGATTCGTTGCTGACCTTGTATTATGATCACAATTTCTTTCGGTGATAGCCGAATCATTGATCTTGTCTATATGGATGTTTGTGAATAACATTGCTATTTGCCATATCCTTATGGGCATGTGGGTTCTAGGATGAATAGCTTAAATTTTATAAACATCTGGTTATTGTGATGATGGAGTAAATTTAATTACTGCTGAAAACCGATGCTTATGATTGTCAAGTTGAAGGCAAGGCGATAACAAGGAGCCCAAAGTAGATATCAAGATGCCAATAATCAGGTCAGTGCAGTTCGTGAAGGAATTATGTATATCTCATATTTGTGAGTTGAGACCGATTATGTGGTTGTCTTGGTTATCTTCTTTTAGTTGTTGTCTTGTGGAGAGTTTATTTTGTGGCAATGTATAGATGCATGTTTTCATCCATACAGTTCCATTCTTTCATACTCTATGAAAGAGATATTGTAGAAACCAGTTGACATTAGTTGCAATTGGTTGTTTTATGCATCTACTCTAATTTGAGAAAAGATGGTATGTGAGCAGGATTATAATTCATTCTTCATGTTTACAGCCAAGATTGTGTGCTCTGGCTTTTCTCTCACATATCTTGCTTGCGTGAGAATGATGAAGTTATTATATTAATTGAAGATCAAATGTCATAGTTAATGTGGCTTCATCATTAACATATAGCCGATGATAAGTATTTAATCATCGTTCTTAAGTGCGTCTGGTACAAAGAATGCTTCTAGCTTGCAGGAAATTGAGGAGGACAAGCTCGCGTGGTCGCCAAAGGGTATAACAAGAACATGAAGGATGAGTCTTTTCAGATTGGAGATCCGGTGTGGAAGATGGTGCTGCTATTGAAGACTACGGATAGAAGATTCAACAAGTGGTCTCCAGGTTGGGAAGATTCGTACAAAGTGGCATGGAAGGTTCCTTGTGATGCTGACATGATGGAAGATCTGCAAGGTTTTAGCTAGCTTCGGGATTGTTATATTCTGTACGATCTGTTACATCTCGAAGGTGTAGGTGCTGCTGGTACTTTTAGTTCATGACCTTCACTAAAAGGCAGGGGGGCATGTGTTGAGCACCAAATTGGGCAGGCCTGCCACAGGCCGCTCACCGGACTATCCGGTGGGCAGGGCCGGATATGATAGTCCGGTAGTAGGTACCGGATAGTCCGGTATTGTCGAGTCCGAGGGGAACTCACGGTTTGTGCGAGATTCCAGTTGGATCTTGACTTGTAAAAGGGTCCAGACCTCCCTCCCTATAAATATAAAGGGATACGGCCGATTGAGGAACACACACAACCCAATCGAATCTATTATACTTTACTTTTATGGATATCTATTTCCTCAAACCCTAATTCTCCTTCTCCCTCCTACATGCTGTTCGTCCTCTGATCTCTACGACCAGGGATGGCGCCCTAGCAACCTAGGGCACGTTGCCGGCATCCGCGCCCTGACGGGGTCCCTCCTGGGTGAGGCCGCCGACGGTTCCTTTGCTAGTTTGCTCGTAAACTAGTCGTTCGTCGTCACGTAAGTACGATAGTTATCCTTTGCCGGTTTGCTCGTAAACCTTGCCGTGCATCACCACGTAAGCATGATAGTTATCCGTCTCGGGCGCCGCTAGGGTTTCCCGAGCTCTCTGCCTGTCACCGGATAGTCCGGCGTTAACCGCCGGATAGTCCGGCATACCGGACAGTCCAACGCTAGGCATCGGATAGTCCGGCGACCCCGAGCCGAGGCTCTAGGGTTCGGTAGTGTTTGGCGCGAAAACGTGTCAACAATAGTTCGTTTGACTTTTTTGGCACCAAGTTTGACCGGCTCGTCTTATTCAAAATATTTGCGAAAAACTAGAAAATTTCAATTCATAGTTAAAGTATATTATATGCTAACTAAATCACAATGAAAATAAATAATAATTGTGAATTTTTTTGAATAAGACGAGTCGGTCAAACTTGGTATCAAAAAACTCAAACGAACTATAAATTGGGACGGAGGGAGGGAGTACGTAGAGATGATCACTGCACCTCGACATAAGTATATATCAGATGCTTCAAGGTCATAACTAATAAATTAGATCGCCGCATTCATCAACGGCAATATTGGGATTTGAGATTACCTATCTAACTCAGGTTTCGGTGCCTGCATCAGCATGGCCGCATGGGAGCTGAGAGCCTCACGCCCTCGCCAGTCGCCACTGGGATGCGCGATGAAGAATGTAGAAGGCGATGGGTTCATTTTGTTCTGCAATGAAAAAGGAGGCTAGTCTCCACGTTGACCTAGCAGGGATTTGTTGGATATTAGTGATTTCATCATTAACTTTTTATCGGAGGTGTTGGGCTGCCGTCCGCCGGGGTCATGTTTTACTTTTCGCTGGGGTCAGAACCGGTGAAAAATTGCTACGTACGCGGACCTCACTACCGGAATTTACGGCTATGCCGACGGCCTAGGCCGTCGGCATAGCCCTGATTCCCGTCGGCATATCCCTATGCCGACGGCCACCGTCGGCATAGAGCCGTCGGCAGCATATGCGTCGACGTACAGGGAATGCCGTCGGCATAAAAAAACTGTCGGCATAGATACGCCGACGGCTTTCGTACAGATATGC
>CBMN010038506.1:52-10762 GCA_000582825.1 Hordeum pubiflorum
AAGTTCTCTCACGAGGACATCTTGTTGTGACAAAACCATGACACGTGCCGAATAGTGTATGCAGGCAACCAATCAGCCCATTTTCTTCCCGTGCTGGCCTGGTTGGCCCATATGCAGGCAACCAAACGCGCCCTAGAAAACTAGATGACGCCCTGCGTGTTGCTGCGAAAATTTGTCAAGGATTTTTAGAGTAACATCGACATACAAAAGAAGAAAACTCATTTGAATCAATAATATGATATATTTCATGTGGTATAAATTTGTATCGTATGATAAAATTATAGCGAATTATAGCATGCACCATATTCTTAGCAGGATCTATCAGATGTTTCTAGATGTGCCTTCTTCGCTTACAACGACTTTGATATATGGCGGGCCATTCTTTCCATACTCAAAAACATATATTTCTTGATCTTTCGGGTTCTTTGTCTTTGCAATCGCATCTATATGCCTCTTCTGAGCTTGTCTTATTGAAACAATAGGGGCCAACGAGGTCCCCACAAGACGAAAATGCGTTGTTTGGTTGCCTGGGCTGCACCCACGTCTCGGCCAGCACATAACTTAAAGCAGTCCCCGGCCAGGCCTGCGAGCTAATGTCGAATCTATAGTTTCTCTGCAGCTAGGCTGAGCACGACCACGCGTGGCTCTTCACTACACGCCTCAGGGAGCGCGAGAGACGGACGAGACGTCTCATAACTCCCCCCTCTCTCGTGTCACCGCCCACTCCCTGTCACACCACGCTTCCTCACTCTACTCTCACCGCTCGTTTGCTCTCCTCTCCTCTCCTCTGTCTCTTCGATGACTCGCCCTCCGTTGTGTCGTCCGCTGACCCCCATCAGTGCCGGCAACAACCACATCCACGAGCGGTGGGTTGCCGTCTTGGCAAACTCCGGGGTCGATCTCATGCGGGCTCTACGGGCGCCGTCTCCTCTTTGCACCAGGATGCCTCATTCGGCCAATGCGGTGTCGGTTGCTCCGGCTCCGCCGTCGTATCCAGATCCCGTGTTCCTGGGTCCAGTGGCATCGTCGGAGGGGGTGGCCACCACGCCTCTGCTCAAAACCCCTCTGGGCAGAGGGGGGTTACCCCCATCCAATGGTTTTCTCCGGCAAGCGCGACAGGCCCATGGACGACGGCGCCCTCCTCCTCGACCGGGCGTGTGGCCACGAGCATTGGTGCACTGCTGACGGTTGTCGGCATTGGCTCCTCCTCGGCTTCTGCCATCTCCTTCCCACCGGGGTTTTCTTCCCGGACGGCGTACGCTCTAGCCACTCTGGTAAGAATGAAATCTCCCCTATGCTGGTAGATGTGTAGATTAGGGTTTTCATTATTAGCATGCCTTGGATTGGAGTCGAGTCAATTCGGTTCGATTCCAATCGAATCGAATCAATTGGATTCGATCCCTTCTTGCACGCTACTGTTCATAGGCAGGGTAGTAGTGTTCATGCTTGTTAGGTGTTTGATGTGCATGCTTAGCAGTGTTCATGCTTGTTAGGTGTTTGATGTGCATGCTTAGTAGCGTTCATGGGCATGCAAGATTGATGTGTGTTTCATGTTCATGCTTAGTGCTTAGTGCTTATGATGTACATTGTGTTCATGGGCATGGTAGATGGGTGTTGTGTTTGATGTTCATGCTTAGTGCTCATGTGCAACAATGTCTTCATGATGGTAGTTAGCTAGATAGGTGATGTGTTTGATGTTCATGCTTAGGGTTCATGTGCATGCTAGCTATATTGGTGTTGTCTCTGATGTTCCTGCTTAGTGTTCATGATGCTAGTTAGCTAGATAGACGATGTGTTTGATGTTCATGCTTAAGGCATGCTATGTTGCATGATTTCGTTACGTGCATGGTTTTCATGGTAGGTAGGACCAATGTGTTTGTTACTTTAGGTACTAGTACAAATGTAGCATGCTGTCAATGCACTGCTACTAATCCATGTCATCTAACTTGACAAGGTGATGAAGACGGAGTGGGACATGGTCGGAGGAGGAGCTCATGTCGTCGTCGGTGCCGAGGCCGCCGTGGACTTCATCCCCATGAACCGCTGGCTCGAGAGGGTGAACCTACCTCGCAAGGTAGCCTTCATGAGTTAGCTGTGTTCGGGGACGAGCTCCTCGGACTGGCCACGAGGAGGGGTCCCGAGAGCCTCTTCGCTTTTACGTGCAAATCAGGGACGAGGAGGACCTCGCCATGCTCGTCATCCCTCCCAAATTCATGGAGGTGATGAAGGAGTGGCTGACGGTGAAGCTCCCACGCATGGTGAGGCTCTCGGCCAACATGTGGTGCGAGTTCTAGGTTCAGGTCCAGAACTTCGAGGGTCAGATGGTCCTTGGCAGGGGCTGGGAGTATTTCTGTCGTCGCCACAGGATTGTCCCCGGTGACCTCGTCGTCCTGCGCATCTCCGACCTAGGGCTCAAGGTGCAAATCTACAACCACGACAACTCCATGGGGTGTAGGGTGCACTGTAGCAGGCACAGCTGCATCAGTGACCTTGCTTTCGTTCTCTGAACTTGTTATGATGAAATTGTAGTTAGTTTGCGGTGGTGATGGGAGAACTTGCTGAGAACTAAGCAGGGGCATGGGATGCCCATGTCGTCTTTAAAATTAATTCTGTTTAGCAGTATGCGTGTTTAGTTGCTTGTTTATCTGCTATTAGCTGTTGTTTATCTGCTAGTTTATGTGTTGTTAGTGCTCTGCCTTATGTTGTGCCTAATGTGGTGGTAAGGCCACCATATCTGAATGGGGTGAGCAGAACACAAACGTGTATGCAACCAAACAGTTGTGGTTTGCATCTGCTCACCACTTAAGCACAAGTGCGAGCAACCAAACAGTCGGTCCTAAAGTGGTCATTGATGCAATGCAGGCAACCAAACAACATGCAGATATTGGTTTGTTCTCTATTTTTGCTCAACCAGGCTCTGGTGAGATGTGGCTGAAATGCAGGCACTATTCACTCTAGGCAACAAAACGCGCCAGTTGAACGTGTCATGTTATTATCTACAAAATTAGGTGGCATCCTCCAGAAGGTATGGGCGTGTTTGGTTGCCCCCAGTGAATAGTGTCTGCATTTTAGCCACATCTCGAACCATCCTGATTGAGCAAAAACAGGCGAGAAACCAAAATATGCCTGTTGTTTGGTTGTCTGCATTGCATTAGTGGCCACTTTAGGGTCGGTTGTTTGGTTGCATGCATTTGTGCTCAAGGGGTGAGCATATGCAAACCACAGTTGTTTGGCTACATACACGTTTGTGTTCTGCTCACCCCATTCAAATGTGTTGGCCTTACCACCACATTAGGCACAACAGCAAGCAGAGCACTAACAACAGCTAAACAAGCAGGTTAACAACAGCAAACAACACAAAAACAAGTAGGTAAACAACAGATAAATCCTACTACTAATTAACTAGCATCCATACTGCTAACAGACATAAGTTTTAAGACAGCATGGGCATGGGATGCCCCTGCTTCACCACAGGGTGATGAACCCTGGACAAAATATTAACAGTTTCATAGCAAGTTCTTCCATCACCGTAGCAAACTAACTAGAAGTTCATACTAACAAAGTTCATAGGGAGAAAGCTAGATCACCGATGCAGTTGTGCCTGCTGCAGCGCACCCTACACCCGATGGAGGTGTCGTGGTTGTAGATTTGCACCTTGAGCTCTAGGCCGGAGATGCGCAACACGACAAGGTCGCCGGGGACGATCATGTGACGGCGGTAGAAGTACTTCCAACCCCGGCCAAGGACCATCTGTCCCTCAAAGTTCTGGACTTGAACCCAGAACTCGCACCACTTGTTAGCCGATAGCCCGACAACACGCGGGAGCTTCACCGTCATCCACTCCTTCATCACCTCCACGAACTTGGGAGGGATGACGAGCATGGCGAGGTCCTCCTCGTCCTTGATTTGCACGTAAAAGCGAAGTGGCTCTCGTGACCCCTCCTCATGGCCGGTCCTAGGAGCTAGTCCCCTTGAACGCGGCAGACTCATGAAGGCGACCCTACCAGGCAGGTTCACCCTCTTGAGCCAGCGGTTCGTGGGGATAAAGTCCAGAACGACCTCGACGCTAGCGACGGCCTGGGCTCCTCCTCCGGACCTATCCCACTCTGTCTTCATCACCTTGTCAGGTAAGATGACATGAATTAGTAACAGGGCATTGACAACATGCTACGTTGGTATTAGTAACAGGACATGAATTAGTACACATTGGTCCTACCTACCATGAAAACCATGCACGTAATGAAACAATGCCCATGAACCCTAAGCATGAACATCAAACACAACACCAATCTAGCTAACATGCACATGAACACTAAGCAGGAACATCAAAGACAACACCAATATAGCTAGCATGCCCATGAACGCTAAGCATGAACATCATGAACAACACCAATCTAGCTAGCATCATGAACACATTGTACATCGTGAGCACTAAGCATGAACATCATGAACAGCACCAATGTAGCTAGCATCATGAACACATTGTACACCATGAGCACTAAACATGAACATCGAAGACATCACCGTTTCTAGCATGCCCATGAACACATTGTACACCATGAGCACTAAACATGAACATCAAAGATAGCACAAATCTACCCTGCCTATGAACATTAAGCTAAGCATGAACATGAAACACAACACAAGCATGAACACTACACTGTTTATGAACAGTAACACGCAACAAGTAATCAAATCAATTTTGATTGGAATCGAATCGAATCTATTCACTGTCATGCTAAAGTTGAAAACCCTAATCTACACATCTACGAGGAAAGGGGGGATTTGGTTCTTACGGGAGCGGGTGGAGCTCATGCGTACGCCGATCGAGGAGAAAATCCCGACGGGAAGGAGATGGCGGGAGCCGATGAGGAGCCGGCAATGCCGACGACCGTCGGCAGTGCACCGGTGCTCGTGGTCACGCCCGCAGTCGAGGAGGAGGGCATCGTTGTCCATTGGTCTGCCGCGCTTGCCGGAGAAAACCCTCGGATGGGGGTTAAAAAAACTTACCCAGAGGGGTTCTGAGCAGCGGCGCGATGGCCGCCCCCTCCGACGGCGCCACCGGACCCAGGACCACGAGGTCTGGATGTGGCGACGAACTCGGAGCAGGCGACCGGCACCACATTAGCCGAACGAGGGGGCCTGGTGCAGAAAGGCGATGGCGCGTGGAGGGCGGCCATCAGATCGACCCTCGAGGTGGCCAGGCCGACAACCCACCACTCCTGGATGCGGTTGCTGCCGGCGCTGATGGGCGTGAGCGGATGACACGGTGGAGGGCGAGTCATCGGAGAGATAGAGGAGAGGAGAGCAACGAGCAGTGAGAGGAGAGTGAGGAAGCGTGGTGTGAAAGGGAGTGGGCGGTGACACGAGAGAGAGGGGGAGTTATGAGACATCCGGTCTGTCTCCCACGCTCCCCGAGGCATGTAGCGAAGAGCCACGCATGGCCGCGCTCAGCCTGGCTGCAGAGAAACTGCCGATTCAGCAGTAGCTCGCGGGCCTGGCCCGGAACTGCTTTAAGTTCCATGCGGCCGAGACGTGGGTGCAGCCCAGCCAACCAAACAACTCGTTTTCTTCTCGCACGGGCCTGGTTGGTCCAAATGCGAGCAACCAAACGCGCCCTATGTGTATGTTGTCAATCAGGTATAAGTTTAAGGGAAATATATATCAACGAAGTTTTCAATAGGAGTACCAGTTGCTTCGGGTGTCCATTTGCATTGAATGTTGACCCGTGGCTGAAAAGATGAAGCAATAAGGGGAACATGTGATAGGCTGTGTTATATTGATGTGTATGTGAGTTGTGTAAGCTTGTTGGAAGGTGGTTTAATAGAAACGGTTAATGTGGAATTTTAATTTTAATACATACTACCTCTGTTCATAAATATAAGACGTTTTAGAGACTTGTATCAAGTCTCTAGTATCAAGTCTCTAAAACGTCTTATATTTATCAAGTCTCTAAAACGTCTTATATTTATGAACAGAGGGAGTACTTGTCAACCGACAAAGATGGAGGTGTTGCATTATCTTATCGGCTTATAACATCTCGACTTCATAGCGCCACCCACTCTGGAAATGCAAAAACTTCACATGAGAGCGCATAATGCTAATTAATCACATTTAAATAGAACACATGCAAACAACTGTCACACCATTTTCTTTGAGCAATAAACAGTTTGACCATATATAGGGATCCAAGACTTTAAAACAAATTGCTACAACTGTTCAGAGATTATCTTAAAAAATCATACCACAAATCAAGAATTGTTCCAAAGCTCCAGGCATCTCACACCGTGGCACTGAATTTTCGCAAGCAAACAAAAGATAGAGCAAAAAGGGTTAATATATAGAAGCAAGAACTTGACCATGGCTGCCTGACAGGCAACCATGGTACGCGCATCTTCCTGATATCTCCAACTACCACTGTACAAAAAGATGGTATGAATATAATTCCAATTAAAGATACACAACATATTGAGTTCTGTGACCAAAGTTGAACACCAACTCAGTAATTCATTGGATGATTAAATAAAGTTTATTGATAAAATACAAATTACAAATGAGAAATTGGCAATAGAACATAAGCTGGTGGATATAATTAGTTGGAGTAGGTGACAGTTCACTTCATATTCACGAGTGGAATTCCGAACTATCACATGATAGGGTCAACACACTTATCAGCCCATAAAGTAAAACGAAATGACACATGAACCTTGAGGAATCTAAGAAGTGAACTGAGAGTCTGAGACGGCAATAATCGGCAACATTAAGAAGACATGGCATGGGTAGCTGGACAAATGCAGATAAGCTTAAATATTTACCATTCAGGTTCTTTGCACTCTCAGTAGTAACATAATGGCCTACAACTAAAATATAGAAATAGAAAAGTTAGTTTGCAATGTTGCAGGGGAAATTAACATATCTACAAATGCCTTCCAAGAAAAAAATGTTGGTCATCATATCTGATCCTAGAAAGAAAATAAATTATAACCAAAGAAAATATTGAAAGAGTACTAATCAGATGATTCCGGCTATATAAGTTCCTTCTTGGTATGGACTCTGGCTATGCTTCCCTGTGGCATTAGAGGAACTAGTGATTGATGTTGCCTATATATTGGCACTCTAATTTTCCCGTTGACCAATTGAAGCCAAATAAAATGCACTCCTACTTTTCTGCTCGCTGCTACAAACTGAAAAAATGGTGTGTTGTGCATAATTCTTTAGTATAGGCGACACTGAATTATTCTACATGTTCAGTTTACAGGCAAAGGCTGACAGCCTTATCCGTGTTAGGAAAGCAACTTATCTTTATTGAAGGCCCAAGAGGCATATATATATTACACAAGACTTGAGGTGCAAGGAAAGTAAACATAGACTAATAAGGACTCCTAGACCAATACTAATACTTCCTAACAATCCGCACTACCTATTTTCAGAACTTAAAAAATCCATAGGCATAGCCGGAAAACAATAGTAATTTGTGGTAGAAACATACGAGGAAAATGAACTAACTGACACATGTGGTGGTCTATGAGTACATGGAAAAATGAAGAGCAATATGGTTCAATACAGAGCTACATCATAGCAAGTTCAGCATAACCTTTGCTTCAGCCAAGACATGAACTTTCCATCAAGAGGTAGCATAACCCATCAAGAAATGAACTGAGGATTTATGAACCGGGTCTATAAAACAACAATTGTAGCATAATGGACAAACGGTGTTTTTGCTCTCTCGCAGAAGAAGATCAAAATTCTGATATGCCATTTTATAGAACACCTGAAACTGTACTTTTGACATATCAGTTTTTGCAGATTTACCGATGTGAAATAGAAAGCTAACAAAAAAGTATTGTAACTACAAAATCAGAAATAATATGGGAGGCTTAAATGAAAGAGAGCTAACAAACCTGATTTTGGAATAAAAAATTTGAGGTATTCCATTTGCAGCCTTGAAAGAAAAATGGCTAAATTAAGGTAGAAATTACTCTTTTAATTCCTGTCAGCAACCCATATCTCCTGCAAGAAAATTCATGGCAGCAAGAACAGAAAACGTAAATCATGTACTTATGTAGACATGAAGCAAGGGATGAAAACAAAAAATATTGATCCCAAATGTCCAATGTCGTTGAAACCTACCAAAACAGAGTTTAGGGCATGAACGCCATGATTGGACGAATCCAACATAAGCTAGGCGAGGCAAGCAAATCCCTACACCAAAAGCCCTAAGCCCAACAACAACCATGGCCCATGAGAAATTCTAATGCTAGGGTGTGGAATCTACTCAAGGCGGTAGAGACTCACCTGTGTTTAGCTTAGCGGTGCAGATCTGTACTGGTCTCCTTACTGTCACCATTCTCCTCTTCGGCCTCTTAAGATCCCATGGCAGCAGTCTTGTTATTCCCGGAGTCACGACCGTGATGGTGGAGCATGAATATGGTCATGGTCCTCGGAGTGGATTGGGAAGGGAGAGGGTCTCACGGGATGGACCAGGGCAGGGAGCTGCTCACCACTGGTAGCTGTATGAAAGGTATGGCAGAACGTCCACCCGTATGGAAGGAAGGCGATGGGAATGAAATGAGTTGTGGAGCACCCAATTTATATGGGGATCCATCAGTATCTTGTGGAGATAGTGGGGAGAGGAAGTGAAGCGTCAACCATCAATGACATGCAGCAGAAGGGTTTCTTTGATTTTTAGGAGAAGAGTTCATTGGATTGGATGGCCGTAAATGGCAACTGATAAGATAAAAGTGTGGGCCATTTGAAGGGGCTGCATGACGTCTGTGGGAGCCTCTCTCGTGGGTCCAACCAGTAGAAACAGAAGCAAATTTTGGATTATGGTAGGTCTCGCGTGTAAGCCTCTAACTGAATGCTGACGTGGCACTGCTACTGATGTGAATAAGCTGCAGGTCAAGCGGAATAATATTATAGGGATGAACTATTTTGATGTTATAGGTACAAATACTAGCATTTTTTAAATCGGCTACAGTACGAACAGTCACTACACAAATCATTTCTTTCATCCAGTTTGCGTTAGCATTGTATACGAACATTTTTTTAGTCAGTTAGGACATTTCAACGCGGACCCCTAAATCGCACAGGACAGCATGTTTCGGACAAGTTTTGCCATTCCACACAGTCCCTCATCAGTCAGTTGACTAGTCCGGACGTTCTTTTTTGTGGGACCGCTATCACACACGCGTCCGCCAACCCTGGTCTATCCAAAACTCTAACCCTCACCCGCGTCCTTTCTCACCCAAAGCGGTTAGCGTTGCTTCAGATCGTCGGTGCCGCATTCATGTTGGGCCAGAGCGGATATAACCTTTCACTGGAGCAGGCATGAAGCGGCGTGCCGGCCGAGAGTGCCGCCTGTGCCGCGTCCCGGTGCACGTGTCTTCTCTCCGCATTCAAACGGCACCCTTTCGCCCGCCTCCCTCAGTTAAACCAACACGGTTGTCAAGGAACCTACTCCGACACCCGCATGCGAGCCACGTCCGTTCACCCGTCGACCGCCGTTAAACACCCAGCCGCTTGGCGCCTGCAACGACCGCTATTTAAACATGGCAGGCACCCGACAACAACCGCATTGTTGCGCTCCCGATCTCCTCCTTCATAGACCACAACCGACATATCCTCGAGTCGTCAAAGCCCTGTGGGAGAGTCTCTCCGTGCGAGTAGAAGAAGGAGCTCTCCGGCATGGCGGCCGGCCAGCAAGATCGCTGAGCCAGCTGGAATACAAACTAACTTGTCGGCGAGCTCACCAGTCACCATGGGCGAGGCGCTGGCGCACTTCATCGGCAACCGGATCGGTCGGCGGACGGATGCGAGACTGTGTTACATGTCCGGAGTCCGTTTGGTGGACACAGACCGTGGGCTAGCGAGAGTCGGCATGTGACTGTGAGCAGAGCAACTATAAGAGGGAAGCAGCAGGCAGGCACGAAAAACGCATCCAACAGAAACGAAAACTGAAGCTATCTTCTTCATCCTCTCCTCTGTCCTGCCCTGTTCCTTTCGTCTCGACCCCCTGTTTCTCCGGTGGTAGCTCTGCACAAGCGATGTTATCCTTCTACGCTCACGTCCGGCGATCGTCGTCCCAGCATTTTTATTTCTCCACTTGACATGGCCGGAGGTGATGGGGGTGGCAGCAGACAAAGATCAAAACCTTCACCGCCCTCACTCATCTCCACACACTTGGTCGCGGCCGTTGGTGCTAAGCACGCAGACGCCATCATCGCTCCCATCATGCCCACTGACCATGTCCGCAAGGTGTTCGACATTTGGCTCGGCTGTCAACATCGACAATAACCTTGTCGCGGTCGCGTTCCTGACCAGTGGCATGGCACACCTCCCTGCCACAACCTCTAACTGACCAAATGTCACATATCTTCAGAAGTCTGTCCATTTCTTCAGATACTGCTTCGCTGAATCGGACGACTGTCATCACTCCTTGCACTACATCAGGCTAAGTAGAACATTAAAATGCTACTACTCCGTCCCAAAATATAAGGCGTTTTTTGACACTACATTAGTACCAAAAAAACGTCTTATATTATGAGACGGAGGGAGTAGAACTGATCTTCTTCGGAAACAACAGGAAATGGAGAAGGAATACAACAGGCAGTGTGATAATTTAACACACTCCCGAGACCATATGTACATCCTGGCATGCATAGATAGCGGGCACCAGAAAGAGGAAATGAACACATTCCCCATAAACAG
>CBMN010038511.1:0-12069 GCA_000582825.1 Hordeum pubiflorum
CCTTCAAATAATAATAAAATAAAATAACATAATTAATTTTATTTGTGAATTATGGGTTCTCTAGTTCTTCCTTCTGCACCACGAATAACAAGACAACACCCCATTCGACTCTCCATGGACAAAAAGCGACACTTCAAGACTTTTATTCAGGTTGTGGTGGAATGTCCACCGGCTTGTGACTGTATGCATCAATAGTTGGTCTTCAACTCCAAATCGTACAATTCGACCGTATACTTGTTAAAAGGATAAGTTAGTGATTTCTTTTCAATACCATGTCTATATATAATATCATTTTTAAAAATATTTGTAGCGATCGACTGTTAATCTTAATAGCTATGCATGCGCGAGCTTTATGCTTAACCATCCAAGCACTTAGGTATGTCTCAGTGCATCTTATACTTCCTTGTATTGTATAAGTGCTCTCTCTAGTCTACCGAATATAAGTTGCCTTTCCTTTCTCCGAACAAAGTAGTCAAGTTCGTTGTCGTTCCTTTCTCCGGACAAGAACATGCGCATCGGGTTGTGGGTGTGGTTTTGGAGGAGTTTCTCCTTCGATATCATCGGATCTTGTGAACGGAAAAACCACTAGCAGGTGAAATAGCGGTGATTGTCCACATAGTCGTGGGGATAAATCTAATAGTAGAGAATAGGGGTAGGAATAAGGTTGAATCTGGCTATGACACAGGTGTGACACAAGTGTTTTACGAGTTCTGACCCCTCTCTGAAGAGGTAAAGACCCTATGTCCTGAGCTCTGGGAGCAGTTTTCTTTCTTGCGTCTGGGTGATTACAAAAGGATTGCGAACCTTGTCCATGAGCTACGGGGTGGCTTATATTGAGTGCGTCAAGTCCCCTTGCTAGCTGCGTTGCAAGAGGTTTAAGAAGATACATTGATGACAAGCACTGTAGATAGTAACTAATGGAATAAATGATGGTAACGTACGAAGTTGCGCGCCTCTTGATGTTCTGGATTCTTTCGTTGAATGTTTCCCTCCCCTCGTCTGAGTTCCTTGCGTGGCCGAGTGGCTTTGGTGCGGTCGAGTGGATGAAGCTTTGAGTGTCGTTCGAGAGGTGGAGTCCTTGAGAGTCATCTGAGTAAATCAGATGGTTTGAGATTTTTACTAGGCCGACATGCCAATTGGGACCCCATTTCTTGGATAATAGGCTCTTCATGGGCCTACCTATTATGGTTATCCCCAACATTAGCCTTTGAATCGGTTGAGATTTTGCAGAACAAGTTTGTATGAAGTTGAGATTTGGTCCGAGTGATTGCAAAAATACTTGTCGACCGTCATCAAGCTTCTGAACAACCAAGATCTGATCAGAACCTTAATGGATTCTTGTAGTGATGCTTCCCAACTGATTAGGGACATAAATGACTATGAGGAGAAGCTTGGGGGCACTAGTTCATCTCCCGGGGGAGGCTGACTAGTGATCCGAGTAAGGATGTGCCATTAAACCTAAGCGACAAGATTGACACATGGATTGAATTCCCCAGAGAGATGCCATTGTTTATCCCGGAGGAACGCCAATGCGAGCCAACTTCAGGTCCAAAACTTATGTGTTTTACATTTTGGATCCTAGAAGAAGGTCCAAATAGGCCCGCAGAGGGACGTTAACCTCATCCTAATGCAGTATGTAGGAATGAATCTTTTTGAGAGACGGGGATCGTCTGAGTGGATGTCTTCATCCTTGTGTACTCACGATTGTCCGAGACGAGATCAACGGATATCTTCGCTTTACTGCAGCGGTTAGTACTAGTTATAGGAAAATGTTAAGGAGTGTATTATGATGGGATTTGGTTTGCCTTTTTTGGCTTACATGCCTAGATTAGTTCCCCTTGTTTGGGTTGACCAATGTTCTGTTGCTTTGTTGCAAAGAACAAACTATGAAATGCCACACCAGATGTCCGGTTTAGCGGTGGATTGCTAAACTACAATAATCGTCAAGGTCAACACTGCCAGTCTTTCCTAATATTTCTTTTGCACTGTGATTTCATAAAAATTTCATGCCTAATAGAAATACTTAAGAAAGTCCTTGTTGCACCGAAAAATACCTATTACGGCTTACATGCCTAGTATGAGTCCCGTTAGATTTTTTTACTGTATACAATTTTTGTTGTTGGGTGGGACTGCATTTCATTAGTCGCTCCACATTTTATATTTTATTTGTATATTTTATTGGCTTGTAGTAATGCACATCAAATTGACCAAGTCCCTTGGGCAAAAGATCAGCTCCAACATTCAAGATCCACCGTAGGTTTGTTAGTGATTCCAGGACCATGGGCTTGTTTTTGTATCGGGTGGCAATCTTATCAACCACCAGCGGCGCAAGATCTGTTACAGAGGCCCCGTCGATCCACCTATCTTTCCGAAAAAGCACCGACTTGCCATCTCCAACTTGGATTGAGACTAGGCTGTCAAAAACTCCTGTAGCAGTGTCATCAGAGAATAACGGAAGCCCTTGCCATGGTCTCCCACGGTCTGATCTCTTGAGCCACTCCCATCAGACTCGGAGGGCAATGCCCTGCAGCTGAAGGACATGAACACAAGTGTGTGAGGTTGTTTGGTCTGCATGGATTTTATCAGAACCAGCCCAAAAGATTGCCCACATGGCCACATCCATTTATTGATTTCTTCAAACACCCATGTCAGTGGCTCCATGACCAAAATATGGTGAATGGGTTTTGCTGTGATCAGTGATTTGACCAGCAGCAGACGTCCGACCGGGTGACCACGCCTCTCTGCCAAGCAGGGATGAATTCACATACTTGATCAATCACGGGTGGCTATTGAGCCTTGGTTAGCTGGTAAATATTGAGTTGAAGTCTCAAATAATTGCAAGGAGAAGTGTCGATGCGCATCCCTAAGGATCCTGAACACGTTGTTTGGCGGTATCATATCATGAATATGAATCACCATTGATTTAATGTAGTTTACCTGCAAGTCAGAGCCATGCCAGAAGATGTGCGGAGCAGAGCGGACAAAGTCGAGGTCTTGCACACTAGTCTTCACAAAGAGAACGATATCGTCTGCGAAAATTCTGAGCTGCTGAAGAGTTGTGATTCCTAGCAGCAAAGAAAGGACACTTGATTGAGATACGGTCATGACCAACGTAGAAAGAGAATCCATGGCGATAACAAATAGGAGAGGAGAGATTGTGTCTCCCTGTTGTAAGCCTCGGGCATGGGAGATTTTACTTCCTGTTACACCGCACTTTAGTGCCTGACAAATAAAGAAGGATAACTATCCAACGCCTCCATCTTCGGCTAAATCCCTTTTGCTCCAAGACCTCAAAGAGGAAGGCCCGGGATAATGAATCGAAATAGGGTCAATGATACGATTGTCACAAACTAAAGCTTCCTTGATGGCCTCTTGGAATCTTTCTGGACTCGTCCAAAAGAGTTCAAACCGGAATCGCTTTTTGGGTTGTGGCCAACATTGAGCGTGTGAAGCAGCGGTGCATGGTTTGAGACAAGGGTCAATAAGGCTTATAGAAGTGCCCATGAGGCCTGAGTATACACAAATTCTTTTGTAGTAAGTAAAGCGGTATCTGGGCTCTTGGGACACCGAGGTGAAAGTTTCATAATAATTTATGTAATGTAAAAGGATCCTTCAAATAATAATAAAATAAAATGTTCCCTCTGCACCACGGATAACAAGACAACACCCATTTGACTCTGCCCACATAGCCTACTCGAAAGGTGAGGTGAGAGAGGAGGGTCTTTTATAGGCGAAACAGACATCACAAGTGTGAAGAAGACGAAGTTTTCTTAAAAAATATGAAGATAAAGTTGTCGCTAAACTCCCACGAAACTGACCAAACCCCATTTCGGAAGGGCCGGCGTGGTGGCTGCAGTAATCTTTGGGTGCCTCATTGTAGTAGACATGCTCATGTGCCAGTGCCACCGCGATAGCTGTGCCAGAACTGTGCTGAGGCTGGCCGAGGAGAGTCGTCCATTGTGAATCTTCTACCGGTGTCGAGAGCCCTGTCCCTCCAACCTCGTCGACCCTCCTCACGCAAGCCATGTACCTTTCTCTCTCTCTCTTATGTGCACCCCTCAGGCAAGCCGTGTACCTTTCTCTCTCTTATGTGCACGCAAGTTATACTGAACCTACTTATTTGACTTAGACAAACACTCCATGGTACGATTGCAACCTGTATCTACTAAATTTACACATGTCTGATATTCACATATTTAAAAATCTCCGGACGAGGGTAGGATGTGGGGTTTGGGGAAGAATGTGAAGAGTAAAATGAGGAAATCCATAAGCCGAGAATTATTCTGTTCTTATATTTTTCTTCTGAATAATTTTTTATCCTTCCACTTGGACCTTGTTTATGCACATACTTTTCAATTTGATTACTTCCAAGGATGAAGAGGTGGATAGCTTAGTTGCTCTAGTTACTAAATATTGATATCCTGTTCCAGCTTGCTTCACAGCCAAGGCCTACACTTAGAAAAGCCATCTTTATATGAGGAATATGCATGGATTTCATTTTTGTAGTTCCATTACTGTGTAGTAGTGGAGTGTCCTTGATTAGAATGTAAAAATTATACACTGTTTATTGTCCATCTGGGTCATAGGGCTACTATAAGGTTTTACCATCTGTCGTGTAATATTAGCTAGATTTTACAATTTGTCATCTAATATTAGCTATTAGATTTTTATTCTCGAATGACTACCTATACTTTTCAAATGGATAGATCAAAAATTTGAGCATAGGACATGCCTAGATGTGCACTTGGGATACTGTTGTGAGGCGCCGATTCTCTTGCATGGTTACATATAAGTCATTCATAATCTTTGTGAAGTTCTATTAATGTTAGTATTGTTATAAGTATCTTCTCTCCTGCTAAAATTTGCATCGGCCTCTATTTGAGTAATACTCATTGTTTGTCTATTCAAAACATCTAGGCCAGTCTTGATAGTTGCAGCAACTAGCCTTTTTACGCTTGCGAGTTATTATGTTGTGCAAGCTTGATTATAGATATGAGATGTCCTCGGCATAAATATGATATAAGTAGGACCTCTAGGGATTGACATGAAATCACTTTGCATTTTAAATACGTAGAAGTTATGGATGTTGCTGTAGTCGCACTTTTGTGTGACGCTATGAAAAACTACACGCAATGCCGCCTGATGTGTGAGGACTCTGAGGGTATATTTTACACACGATTAATGTTGAATGACTTCAAAAATATTGCACAATTGAAATATGTATGCCTCTGTTGCAACGCAAGGTCAATTCCCTAGTCTCCTCTAAAACCCACAGCTTGCACTACAGATTCTTACTTCTCATCTGCACATTCTTCCCCATCCCTCCATTCATCTCAACCGACCCCGTGATAGCCAGCTAGTGATGGCGGATCAGCCGCTGCGCAGCTCGACCCGTAGGCGCACACCCGTCATCAAGTACCAGCAGCAGGAGGTGGCCGTCATCACCAAGCGCCTGCGCGGCAAGTCGTCGATGTCTGGCAAGATGAAGGCCAAGAGATCGACAAGGAAGCATAATGACCTGCGCCAAGGAGCCTGCACCCAAGGTCAGGGGAAATATGTTGGATTACATTGGCAGAATAGTTGAGTTTTTGTGGGTGTGGATGACCGCCGCCACTTCATCTGCCGGTGGTCATTCCATCTAGAGAATACCGTAATATCCAAGCAGAAACTCCTCCGACCACACCCACGACCCAAGGCGCTTGTTCTTGTCCCACGAAAGGAACGAGAATGAACTTGACTGCATTGTAGCAAAGGTCTATATCGTCCAGGTTGATCCAAAGGTGGGAATCTATGATGCCTGCCTCACTCATCTATATTTTACACTTGTTACTGCTCGATCAAAAAGCCAAGACTCGATTGGCTGTTGACGTGGACCTATATTTTGACATGACATATAACGTCCCCTACTCTACTTTTGCAAATATCACACAAGGTAATTCCTGCACCAATTCCCAACTCCCAACCTTTGTTATGCTTTGCACAATATAATGGTGCTATTATGCAAACTATTCTATATTGACATACGCTCTGTTTTTAATATTTTGAGTTAAATTTGTTGTAAATTCATTCAATTTCCAACCAAATAGGAGGGAGGGGCACTCTCAAATAGGAATGCAAACATAAAACGCGTGCTCTTGAGTGTCAATTCCTCTTCTGACCGAAGTGAATAACAAACATCCCTTCCATCTGGACACTGAATAATGAGAGAATCATAGAAGTTATCGAAATCCGGGGCTAGAGTCTTTGGCTGAACATCCACAGATGATCGATTCCCTGCGCTAGCAAGTATTGGATTGGAGTGGGGGTTAGTTGGCTCACCATATGGTATAGATCGATAGATATATTTGATATGTCCTTTTTCAAAATTAACTACTGGGCTTTGAAGATTTGTTAAAATACATGTGAAATTATTTGACACCAAGTTCAGTATGGCCGATCACAGTCATATTGGAATTTGATATTCGTGTCCACATACAACCTGTACCCATAATACCCATAAATTCAAATATAAGACCTAAGCCTTTTTGGCAATCAAAGATTTGACTTGCTTGTAGATAATAACGAGAATCGGAGGCTAGCTTTCCATCAGCAAAAGCGGCATTTCTCAACGGCTTATATAAGGAGGCGCTGGCCTATGGAGTGTAACCTAATCAGTTCACTCACTCCCTCTCACTCAACCCTAGCCATCATCTATTGTTCCTTTCTCTATGTGCTGCTTTCGGCGATCCCATCAGGACGACCGCGTGCACGGTTGGTCGGGAGAGTAGGTGCCTCCGGAACCCTGTCGTTCGAGATCCTGCCCGGGAGAACGGCAATAAGATTTTTGGGGAGCGTCTCGACGCGACTGCTCCCGATTTGTCCTCGTCTTCGCCCTCCTCTGCTTTCACTACTTCCCCTGCATCGACACCATGGTCTACGACGCTGCCGCCAAGAAGAAGGCCATGGACGACGCCGAGGGTGCCGCCGCCACCGTGTTGGCTTGGCCAACCGGAGGGTATGATCTGTTCATCCCTCGTTTACTCGTTTCTTTGCTAGTTGTACATGCTGTGTTCATAGATCTTTCGTTTCTATGTATTGTATGTGTTAATATGCTTACGTTTCGGTATGAGTTGCATATCGTAATTGTCATGCTTATCGTTTACTCATGGATTAGTTTAATCGGAAGAGTGCTAATATTTCCAATAGCGGCATAGTGGGACCTCGCTCTGACGTCCTGGTCGATGGCGTTCCTGCTCAAACACATCTAACACCGACGCCACAGATAGCCGAGATCAAGATGGATCAATTGAACGACCCTTGGTGGATTCACAAAAAGCTAAGATGAATAGATAGATGTTGGGCCACCTCCTTGGGCTGCGCTGGCGCTGGTACCGGCTGAGTCACTTGCCACATGCCTGTTGGCAAATAAGCCACGGCGAGCGCAGCCTGCGTGCGTGCGGGCGCGAGGCTGGCCGCGTTGAGTCCGTGGCGGCGTCCCGGTGTGTGTGTCTGGGCATAGTCTGGGTATAGTCCGACTAGTGTATGGTCTGGTCATAGTACGGGTATAGTCTGACTAGCGTACAGGCTGTGTGCGTGCGTGAGTGCGTGTGTCTGTTAGCGAAGAACCAGGGAGTGAGCGCGTCGCCAGCACCGGTAGTGGCCGCGTCGTCCGCGTCCGAGCGCGGCGGGTGCGTGAGCCAGGGGTGCGGGGCGTGGCTAGTGGGTGAGTGGGCACGACGTGGCGCGTCGTATAAGACTCCCCGAGCACCCGTGTATCGCAGTGTGTGGAGCTCGAGTTTGTGCTTGAGGTAAAAGCCGTCGTTGCGACGGGCGTACGAGCGCCGGAAAACCACCGTGTCCACTGCTGCTTCTTCTTCCTCCTTTCTTCTTTAGTGTGTGCTAGAGAGAGAAGTACAGAAAGCTCCGGCGAGTGCGAGAGGAGGCCGCAGCTCCAACAATTCCTTGTTGGTGGGGAATGGCTCGCAGACAAACAAAGAGTCGCTGGTCTTGAGTGCAGGCTCCTCGGCGCAGGTCATCCTGCTTCGTCGTTGATCTCCTGGCCTTCTTCATCCCGCCGGACGCTGACGACTTGCCGTGCGGGCACTTGGTGATGGGGGCTGCCTCAGCAAGGATATGTAGTGCAGGCTGGGGGTTAGTGGGAAAGATGCAATGAGACCGTTTGAATGTTGACGATTTTCCGAAAAAATTGTTGTGATTGCATCGATCATATGGGAGGCTAACATTCGGGGCATGCAGCTGGTTCAAATCTCATCCACCGATTGTTTCCTTCCATTTTGATTGATGAGATGGTGATTCCAGTTTCTTTCCTTCCTTATGCACATGCCAACATATACTCCAGTATTCAGGTGACTGTCTATTTTATTTTACACAGAGTAAATCTACACAATATTTTCTATTGTTTTTTGTGCACACGATGTTAAAACTGTGCGTGTTCACATATCTCCATGCATATAAACCACCTACACTATGCTAACCCTCTCCTCCGGCTCCGACGAGTCCAGAGGCAGGCCCGGTGCGATCCGGACCGCGCGCCTCGCTTGGATCTCCTCGATTTGGAAGCGACGCTCCGGCGTTAGCATAGTATGGGTGGTCTTGTTCTGTCGGACCACGTCGGACGAGGAGGAAAGAGGAAGGTGGAGACGGAGAAAATGTGCTCAGGACGCCGACCGGCTTAAATAGCCGGACTTTGGCCTCGACGGCGAGCCGGAGCGGCGTCATGCGGCGTTCACACCCTCACCGAAGGAGACGCCCGTCGGACTATGTGTTTTCCGGGCGATTAGGTGTAGACTCGGCCGTCAGCCCGATGTGGCGGACGCGCATAGGCTGCCTCACTCTGCCTCATATTTGGGCTGGATATGAAAGGTCATGATCAGCCCTGACGTTTGATGCCCGTTTGAGGCGTCCGTCGGAGTTTTTTTTTTCTAACTGGTCATTGACCAGATGTTTGAGGCGGATTTGAGATGTCTGGCTGTTGATGCTATTATAGTTCAGTTTGATGCCTTGGTCCACTCGGAAGCTAACACATGGACTGAGAACCAAATCAGCAGCCAGTCCTTCTACCTCCGCCTTGACGGCTCAACCGGGTAGGTAATTAGGCCCAGATCAAAGCAAACACGCAGCGGCAACGTCCTCGTTTACTCAACAAAAAACAAATCAATAATGTATTAATATGTTGGTGAGATCGTATGTAAAAGGGAAAGTCGGCCGGTGCATCACAAAGTTGCAACCCGCTACCACGTAGGTGGCGGCCACCATTGATCCACAGGTGCTGTGCATGCATCTTGATCGTAGTGGCAGCTTGCCCACAGGCACGACTCATGGACGCACGGAGAAGGATAGTGAATGTAGACGCACACATCACTGTTATCAGGATAGCTGGCTATGCCTGGTAGGCTACTAGGTTAGGACTTAGGAGCATCACATCACATGCATGTAACCACTGCATCCGGCCAGGACCCTCCTATCCGTTCGATCGTGCCGGTGCACTTCCGCGGTCGCATCGTTGCGCTCGTAGTCCCCTCCATGTCACCAACATATCTCTCCGACTGAACCACATGTGTAGTTTAGCACGATCGACCGATTTCCCATCGGTGTTCTTGGTGCAAACCGAAAAGGCCAGACAATCGATGTTGTCGAGGACGACCAGACCAGCTCATGCACTTGTGAAGCTGGAAGCATATGCGTGCATGATCTCGGGCAAATGAAGCACTATACGTAGTGGTTGACATTGTTCTGATCAGACTCATCAGTCATCACTGTCGTATAGACCAGACCAGATCAATGGTGGCCGGAATCATTTGCCCCATCGCAAAAAAGTTGCCGCCACTTTCCCTCTTACAGCCGCACCCTCCGCTCATCGCCAGTATATAAGGAGGAGATAAGATGACTAACTCGTACCACAGCTTGGAGTAGTACAAGAATCAGGATGGCTAAACTGACAATGCCCGTCTTCACTGCCGTCTTGGTGATGGCCCTGTTGATCACTGCATCATCTTCAGGTACGCTGTTCCATTCCTATTGCTTTTTTCTGACCAGTTCTAATGAATCTATGCGAATATGCTTCATTCGTTTATCTGGTTTCAACGCGTGCAGGACAAGATTCAACAGGAGAAAGCCATGATAGGGATGCCTCCAAAGTGACAAAGGTCTGTATATTTTTGACAGCAAGGTCTGCATATTCTTGACAGCAAGGTCTGCGCATATGTTAATAATCCGAAAGAATTGGCTGACTTGGGTTCAACACGTCAAACATATGGTCATCTTCTATGAAAAGCATGACATTTTGTTAATTGGCTTTGCTTGGTCCGTCTAAGAGAAATTAAAGGGAATGGCAGAGCTAGTGTTATTATGTACACTCTGTTGCATACACTCTGTTGCATTATTTCTCATCTTCTCACATTCTTGATAACAAAATGTCAAATGCTAGTACAGCTGGTTAGGTGATTGGACGAAGATGGTGCTAAACTATAACTGTCTACTGACACAGATCAACAGACAGAACTGCTTATAAAGTCTACTGATCTTTTCCCCTTTGTTTAACCCAGGGTCACTCTTCTCTGTACCATCTCCAGATGCAGAGTCACACACACATCACGAGGAGGGTTCTGACGGACGTTCTGGACTACGACTACGGAGGAGCCAACTCCAAACACGACCCGCACAGGAAGCCAGGGAATGGAGGACACTAGCTAATAGCTTTCCCTACCATTCGCATCCCATGACAGAGTCCAGTGTTTTGGACTGCGGTTATATGCATTCATTTGTCGTGTGTGTGTGCGCGCGCGCGCGCGTATTCATGGCATTTTGTAATCTGAGACAGTTAGCTTATCGATCTGGTAATGTACCACTATATACTCGGAAGCATTAGAAATTGCTAGATCGATTATTGTAGCTCACATAATAACAGTTGTTCACTCTGTTCGGAAATAAATGACGTGGTTTTAATTTAATCGAAAATAACTAACGTGGTTTTAGATGTGTATGGTACATTACAAAATCAGGAGTATCTATTATTTTAGCTGCGCTGTGATGTTGTAATCTCAGAGCTCAAATGAAACACTCCAAAAGTCCATTTCGGGAAGGGGAATCTCAGAACCAACCAACCATGGCGATTGTCTGGCTAACCAGTGGACACGTATCCTTGTCTGGTGACGTGCTAAACATGTGCGATATATCTGAACTCTCGATCGCGAGTGGACAGACAAACATACATGTGCGATCCTTTTGACTGTGCCGACCTTATTATGCGGCTACTTGCCGTCCTACGATTTCCTCCTCGATTTCCTTGGATTTTATAAGAGCGTTGTCCGGTCAGATCAAACTCCATCTTTTGTGCCTGATTAATATTGGTTGTAGCTTCTATTTGGAAGAAATTAAAGCGAAGATAGGCATCACGTGCGGGTCATGGTCAAATGAGATGGCTTAGCAAGTACGTATAATTTTGTAATAAGGGTAAGACAATGGTTGGCAACACAGTATTTTTACTGTGTTAGAAGAATACCACAGTATTTTTTTGTAAACAATGGTTTTAATTTTATTACTTTGAATGTGTTTTCTGTAAACAAATGCATTAGTTTTATAAATCATAATATTAAATACCGTGCCCTTTTTGAGTATTTGAAAAAGAGGTTTAAAACAAAACTAAGAAAAAATATGGTTTTTAGAAACGAAGTATTTTTGTTTCGGTAGTAGAGACTAAAGTATTAATTACCTACGCATTAGAATGCTAGTGTTTTAGATCACTATGATTTTAGAAAAACAGTGCTACCAAACTAGGCCTAGCTAGCGCACCTGTCAGAGCATCTCTAGCAGACCTCGTAAAAAGTCCCGACCCGCAAAATAACCGTCAAAATGCGGGTCGGCGTGGAAAATCCCGCCCGAACAGATCCCGCAAACGCGGCTGGCCCGTAAAAAATTTTGAGGGGCGCGGCAAAATATCGGCCCCAACCCACGAATACGCAGATTTCTGCCTCGCCCCTACGGTGTCCCGTATCCCAGGAAAGCGGTTGGCCCGCGCCCTTTCCCCACCTCCTTCTGCCGCCGCCCGCCATTGGTTCCGCCCGTCCGCCG